>JAPYYX010003162.1:0-12096 GCA_030522605.1 Cremastinae sp. B BG-2022a
ATTTAATGCCAAATAGTTTTTTCTTTGTTAGAAACATCATATTTGGTGATAAAACACATTGGAAAAAAATGAATAACCAAATAATATTGCAGATCGAAATTTTTTTTTTTTTTAGTATAATAAAACGCATTTAACAAAAATAAAAATTAATAAATAATCAACTAATTACTTGAAGTTAATTATAGTACTTGAAGTACTTGATTTATATATGTAAATTCAAGTATTTAAAAGTTAATTGAATGGAAAAACATTTATAATATAATTCTAGGTGACAAAAATTATTGAAAAAATTATTGTTTCAAGGTGGTTCGGAAAAAACAAGGAAAAAATCGAGTTACGTTTAACCTCCTTGTGTTTTGGATTTACGGCGCTGTAATATCAAACGAATCGATTAAAAAATACAAAGACGTTTCACCGTACCATTTTTAAGATATGAGCGTTTAAAGTTTCACAAAAATACATGTGCAACGTACACACTCTTATGCAGCTCACGAAAATTTCACCGGAAATGACAGAATTACGCAAAATTTAGACGTTTGATGATATAATCAAAAATCATCATACAAAACAATAATTAATTAAGAACATTACTGCAAAATTTCCGAATTTTTCACCGCACTGTTTATTGAATTTTGATACGCGGCATCTATCTCTTTTTACTCGGCACATCTCAGCATACTAGTAGCCACGCACGTGGTCAAATGAGAGCTTAAAATAAATTTTTATTACAAATAATTAGTGGAATAATGTATAAAATTTTGGGTTTAATTATCAAACACAATAGAAATATATTTCTGTAATATGATTTCGATGCTTTTTGAAAGATTTGTCAAAAATTCGGAAAATATGTTGAAGTTATTCTTCAATTGTGATTAAAAAAAGAAAGATTCACAATATTTTAACCCTTGGAATCGAAATTTTTTCTTAGGTACCCCATTTTGCCCTACCCTACCCTAAAAACAATGATAATAATAATTGATTTATCAATTTCATTTTTGACTTTGATTTATTGTGTACTGTTGTGGATTAGTGATTTTGCTGTAGAATTACCGGGTGAATTTTGACTACAAGAGCGGAAATTCCATCTGATGGCCTCCCTCGACGACCATCTATAAATCAAGCTTGTTGCTGAACTCTCAATTTGATTTATTAAAATATTACATAAAGTCGATTGGAGTATGTCTGCTAATTTACATGTAAATAGTTACTCATTTACTCTGTAATCAAGCGATTATGATAGCGATTTGTAACGAGAGTGAAGGACGCATGGCTGGTGTTGGCATATTTACGTCACGTATATAGATGATTGTTTTCGACTCCCTGGGAAATTCAAATGGTCATTCTGTTATTTACACCTATAGAACTTGAAAGTGAAAGGCAAGAACGAGACATTCTTTCAAACTTCCATACGACACGGACGTAAAAATTGAAAATATAGAATTTTTTATCAATGAATTATGTATCGTTTTTGAAAGCTCAAAGAATGCTTTACTCTAGGAATTCTACAAACTTCTGTTTACTAAAAATCCATTCTCACGGCCAGCGTTTTTCTCGAAAAAGGATCATGTTTGTCCGGGTGATTTTGAGTTTTTGCCTTGTCAAAACGGATGATAGTTGAATAGGCGAGATTCTATTATACCGAGAGGGAAGATTGAGGTGGAAGGGAAGAATGTGTAGCAGACACGTCAAGTTTCGTGAGTAACGTAACGGGTTCTCCTAGCCCCCCATCCATAGCCATTCTCCATATTCTCATCGGGATAATGCACGCTCGAGTGAATGCTGCTTCAGCTGATGCACAAAGTGCAACTCGTGGGTGCATTGCATAGCAACCGACGTGCTTTATCAATCTTGATTTCGATGTGTATGTGCATACAAAGGCCAGTACACGTGTGCAACAGAGTACTTGTTCGAAATTCGAGCCAACATTTTGTCTTCGAGCAATGGATACCGTGGAAATCGATTATCCCCCTTTTTAAATACTTTATATCGAGAGAACTGGTCGCAAAAATCTGATTATTTTTTTATTCATTTAGTGCAAATATTAGGATAATTAAATTTTGCCGAGAATCGCCGTCATGAAATTCACTAATAAGGATCGGAAAGCGGATTATCTTGTCCGATAATATTAATAATATAATAATTAAATGCCACTGCGTGACTTATTAACGAATTAACGGTAACTGCAAGGCACGCAGTTATTGAATGAAAAATTAATTTTTTTTGCGGCGCGAGAGAATTTCTCCGTTAAAAATAATAATAATAATTTTATTATAAAAAACAGCCAGAAATATAAGTCCATTCTAGGAAAACAACTTTAAAGCTACTGTCGGACTATCACTATTTTTCTACTACGTGTATCTTTTTTCCTTCGATGCAAAATATCCTGTATCTCTTCAAGACTTTTTCCTTCGGTTTCTGGCACGTATAAGTAAATGAGTATCCAAAGGACGAATGTGATCACAGTGAAGACCCAGAACGGGACACACGTGCCGTAATTATCGGCTGTCACCTGAGAAAATAGATAAAAATAAAAGTTTTGAAGTAATAAAAAAAATATGAAAGTTGTTTTGAGGTTTCGAGAATTTTCTAAATCTATTCACCTGATAAAATTTGACAGTGGTTGTGGCAGTGATGGCGTAGTACATAGAGCAGCAAATGGCGGCTGGAACTTTGACCTCAAAAGCAAAAATTTCGCCGATGTAAGCAAGGGGTACGGGATTCAAGGCGAGACCGTACACAATGACGTAGATTACGACGAAGACAGTGGGAATCCAATTAACTGATTTGACACGAATCCCGGCGCTCTGGAGGGTGAAGTAAGTAGCGATTGTACCGAGGGCAAGAACGCACATTGGCGCGGAGAAAAGCAAGAGCGTGCGCTTGCCGACTCTCCTCACAAGAGCGACGCACGTTATACCGGCAAGGACGATCGCGCAGCCCGTTGTAATAATACTGATATTCGTCCCGATTTCAAAACCGGCCTCTTTGAAGATGAAAGCCTGGTAAGCGAGAATCGGAGCGACGCCAGTGAGTGATAATGAACTCAAGACGATCATAGCGATACCGAAGGCTCGCCGATTGCCAGGTGTTCTGCAAGCTTCTCTCAATGAGCCGTAAAAACTTAGACCCGCTGCACTCTCATCCTCAGTTGCCACTATTCTCTTGATCTCTTCTAATTCGTTGTCAACGTTATCTTTGCCAAGTGACCACTTTAGGGCTTTTTCTGCGCCACTCAGTCTGTTCTTCCGGGTGAGAAATATCGAAGTCTCCGGTAGCCAGACGAACGTTAAGACAAACAGTACAGGAACAACGAGCGATATCATCGACATTGTGAAGCGTGAAATGTACAACCCGATTGCGTAGATCAAAAGTATTCCGATATTTATTTGAACGGCGATGAGAGTGCCCAACGTACCACGGGTCCTCGTACTGCTTATCTCGCCAAGGTACATCGGCATAACTGAGTACGTGATACCGCAGCCGATACCAGCAAGCAATCTTCCCAAATAAAGTATACTGTAATCCTTGGCTAGGCCAAGAGCCAGCCAACTCAAAACTTTCGGCATCGATGCCACCAGCAACGTCCATTTTCTACCTATCCGATCCATCAATATTATCGGTGCCAATGAGCCAATTCCCACTCCCACGTACATCAGGTTTATCACAAGCACACCCTCGTCCGCATTCAAAGTTATCGGATCGTCCTCGTCGAATTTTGGCAACGTCGTTGTGCTCCATCCTTCATGAAGTCCGCAGTCGATAATCAGAAGATTGCCTAAGATCGTTTTTTGCTCTTACACTTCGTACGTTCACATTTTTCCAATATAGTGGAGGTAGTATTCCTACGTTATAGAATGTATCGAAAAATCAGCCATCTATTTTCATTTTCTTTACTTACACACGAAACCGATGACAATTTGCCGAAATATTTCTCGGTCGAATTTCAGCATGATGATACAGTTGTTAACCAATCACGTAATTGTCGTCTCGTCTCGTTTACTCGACGTTATAAAATTCTTCGTGATCATAGATGAGACCTCGTAGCATATCTAATTACACGATGAGTAGAGAGTCACTTGTTTATTTTGGTTCGTTATAGCGTGAATATTATGTGCACTAATTTGTACGCATAGATGTAAATTGCATGCTGATGTAATTGTCTTATCAGGATCTAAATTATGTACATTTGTGATTGTGATAATGAGGTAACAATGACGATTATGAAACCTTTCGCACGGTCTCTTCCATAATCTGATAAACTGACGTGCCTGAAATTAGCAAACAAAGCAACTGTATTCTCGTTGAATTTAGAATGAAAATTAAATGAAAAAATTGATGTGGAAGGTTGATGTTAATTTATTTGAGACTAGAAAGGATTCTATTCGGAACTCGATTTGCATCGTTTGATTCAATTATCTCAAGAATGTTCGACAAATGAGCGAACCAAATAACAGTTTCCTGCAACTAGTGCTGACGGGGCAAGACTTCAGAACGGATCGATGAGGGAAACACTCTAATCGTTAATGATCGGTATCAGGAAGCAAACTTCGAGTCTGATATCAGAGTACTACGAGTTGGTCATTAGACTGGATATATTTTGACGCGTCTTTGTTCCGAGGTAGTATTTGTTGGTGGAAGTGTTCGGAGATGATATCTGAAGGGGTTGAAAGGGGTGGACGATAGCTAGATTCCTTGAAACATATCTAGCCAGTTTATGCGGGATACCACCATCGTCGTCGTCCCTGAATGCGGCATCTTTCAGTATCAGTGAGAGGGTGTATGCGTCTGGTCACGCGAGTCCGCGCACGCGGTTGACAGTACATAACGGCCTCTATCTGGTACGCATGGTTGGCGCGCGAATCCACTTGGCCTTGTGGTGTGACGGTCTGTGTATGCTCGCCTGGGCCATCTCCAACTGCAACGAACGATGTCCTCTCTCCTCCTCCTTTCTCTCTCTCTCTCTCTCTCGCACACACACTCACTGACTCTCTGTGACTAGCTAAGCTTCTCCTTTCCGTCCATTTGTCTATCCACCGATCCATCTCTCTTTCTCCCACCAGTTTCGTAACATCCACCAACTCCCAGAGCGACAGTTATGGCACGCGAGATACAATGTACCCGAGTGGCTCATGTGCATTGCTCCGTGCTGTTGGAAGATGAGAGAGACTATTTGAACGACGATACCACAACGCCGAACCTGTACACCGAGAGCAGACGTCCTTAACTCGAATTTACTGCTCAACCAACAGAAGCTCGGTTACGGTGGACCCTTACTTCATACCTTTCCCTTCTACTGGATGATTCAGGGATCACATTTGACAGCAAAGTCCCTTTCAAAATTGGATCATTCTGGACACGAGAGTTCTTCTCCTGTCCAAGGTTTTTGGACCGAAAAGTTTTTGGCCTTTGAGGATTAATCGCCTCAATTGTCCCCGACGTTGATTATCTCATGTACAAGCATTTCGCAACCTTCCTCTAAACCTTAGCAGGGGTCAAGCCAGAGACCATATCACATGCATCAGATTAAAGCGGATGTAACCACAAAGGAGTCATCGCTGATTTACCCGGTTGACAATAGACACTTCCCCAGCTGGCCCATCGGGAATTGAAACAGGGATGCCACGGTTTGCCACTTGATCCTTGTCGAATTGTTTACCCGGATTTACGATACGGGCAAGGGCTTGAAGAACCCTCTGAACGTTTTTCACGATAAATTATATTTTTGGACCACGCACTATTTTAAAAAACTCCGTGCAAAAGTCTCTAATATATAAGAAAGATCCTTCTTTAATCTCGGGAGAGTTATTATGACTATACAGACAGAATATACTTTCTTTTCTTTCTCTCTCTTTCATCGTTAAATGAAGTCTGGAAAGTCTTTCTGGCTGTTCTCGATCGAAGTCTGTGAAAGCTTGGGAACCGGCGGAAATCGCTTGATTCCCCCAGAGGGACTAAAAAAAATTCTAGGTGACAGACAGAAGGCCACAAGTCACAATATTCAAAAGAACAGACATGGGCAAGGTGTGTGTCTCTTATTCCGTAACTCGGGCTCGTACAGTTCTTGTTATAAAATCTAGACACGAGGAGACTTGAAAAATCCCAATTGTGGACTTCGTTCTCTCGCTCGTGCTTTGCGAGAGTGTCTGTGGAAAAAGGAATCGAGATCAACGAACATTCTTCATGCAATGGAGAAAAAAAGATGAAGTACGCTCAGGATATTTGAGTCATCGTTATGACGTAAAGAATCAAAAAAATGAGAAAAATTTTCTCGTTTAGATTCGATTCGATAAAATCGTTGATTATGAAAATTATTCTTGTGGCGAAAGAAACGTACGTGCATTGGAAATCGGAGATCTTATTCTTGGCTGGTTCCGATGCCTCGGGGAAAAATGAGTTGTGGCGTGATAGATGCCTCGGAATTATGTGCCTAGTGCCTCTCACTGGAAATATCTCAAACTGGTCGCGAGATAGGATCTAACAGGTTTTCTACGTATATTCATAAATATCGAGTTTTGCGTCTCTTGGAATGGGTTGAATCAATCGGGAATTATAATTATTTCCTTCGACGATGAATGAATATATGTGAATTTTTGCAAAAAAAACTTCATACGCCTCAAGAGCTCGCTTTTTTAAAACGATAAAACAATTATTTTAGAGAATGAGTGGGGAATTGCCTCCGATTACGCGAGGATAAATTTTGAATTACAGCGAAAATGCGTCTTTTTTCGTAACAACAAAAACGATTCGTTATCGCGCACTTTTTAAAAATGATTAAAAAATGATTGATAATTGAAAAAAGTTCACTTAATATAATATAAATGATCATTCGAATAATGAGGACCGAATGAAACAATGATAAAATTCAATACACCGATATTCAATGAACCATATTGCTGTGTTTAATGAAAATAATAATTCAAGCCGAGTCGTTAATTTTTTTCTCCGGCATGTTTAATCGGGTGGTGCAGTTCTTCAATATCGCATCCAAAATGTAAATACGTTGGAACTTATCAATATTTTATATACAATGGAACGTGATAAAACAGTCATAAATTATTGTTATCGTGGTAAAGTCGAAAGGTTCATCATCGTGTGGAAAACAAACTTAATGGAAAAATAAATCATCAGTGAGTTTAACAAATGAAACCTACAACATTATGCAATTTTATTGGAATGTCGAATTTTGCGGTAAGATTATTTCATCAAAACAGTAGAGGATAACGAACTATACAAAAAAAGGGCACAATTGATTCACGCAACGGAACAAAAGCAATGGTATCGATCTTGTTGTTTTGAAACTTTGACACTATATTGATAACCCGCGAGTATACGAGTAATTGAGAAGTTGCGGGACTGGCTGTTCGGTACGACACTCTGTCTGAAACTGACAATCCACGAGACTCCCATATATCCGAGTCAATGCAATTTTATTCGATCCCCACTTTGTTCTTTTTTCTCTTTTTTTTTACCAACGAGACGTGTTCCCGATGTTTACGTCTTCGCGGACGTATTTTTTTTCTCTTTCCTCCTCGATTCTTCCTCCCAATATCAACTCTCGACAAGCAAATATGTCACACGTACAGGTGCTCCAAGTAAATGAAAAACCTCAAACGTACCAAGAATCCTCTCGGGGTTCCCAGGTATAGGAAAAACAAGTATGGTTTTATACCGGGAACATTTTTTGTATTTTTATCGATTCATTAAAACCGGTAGAAATTAAATTTATTCTATGAATTTTTGGAAAAAATTGATGGATCCCAAACTCGTTTCAAAGAATGTGCAATAAAAAAAAGAACTCACAACTTTCCAGCAATGTATTAACCATTTGAAATTTCAGTGTTTAGAGGCTGTTAATCTTGCATAAGATTCTTTTGATGTCGCGTTCTTAAGAGTTGCGGAATATGTAGTATAAAAGTTGCGGTAATTACAAAAATCTCATTACTCTTTTCGTTTTTCCTCAAGAATTTCATACTTATCTAGACAGAGAAAAAAAAAAGATGTTGAAAAAGAAGAAAGAATCGTTGTCACGCGATTACGTCAAGCTACAAAATTTTTTCAAATAATTCTCACAGAAGTTATTATTTTCGAAAAATTCTTTAATCAAAATTTTTGATTCATAAATAAATTATGGTGGATGAGAAAGGAGTCCATTCCGTTCGAAATAATCTGATATCTAAAGAACCTTGAGACCAGCTGATATTTTTCATTACTTTTAACGAAGGTTTACACTGTTAAAGAGAAAAAATAAAGATAATATATTCTTAGGAAATGTATTATGACATTGACGATGGAAAAGAACTCACAAAATGTTGAAAGAATGTAGATCAATTAAAAATGATTTGTCAAGAAAATTCTTTCCGGTATAAAAATAATTGTCTGGATGTCGTAATACACTGAACGGACGGTCAAGTTGGGAGGAGAAAAATCAGAGAAAGTTGGACTCGTAGAAATATCGAGTTTATCGGTTGAGGAGCATTGCAAAGAATTCTGCACTTCCCTGCAGGAAAATATACGAGGAGATAGCGCAAAACTATATCGCAGTTCGCTACTGGCACATACAGTTCTCGTCCCTAAAGTATATTTGTATTTGCATTTCGTAATTAACCTTTCCTCCTCCTACCGCTCCTTCCCTATTTACCTAGCAACCTTCTATTTCCAGAACGTAATTGGCCGGGTTTATCGAAGTTGGAACAAATGTATATTTAGTGTCGTGAATTCAAGATATGTTTTTGCGATTGTTCAACAAACTCTACACCCTGAACCTCAGCGTCGGAAAAATTCCTGCATTGATAATAAATTTACATTACCGTATCGTTTGTTATCTTTCACATCAGTTGAACAAATTTCTACCCAAAATGTTACGCCCAAAAAAATAAAAATAATTTTAAAAATATAATAAGAGTAGTTAAAAAAAGAATAGGTCACAAAATATGATAATAAATATCCCTTAATTATAAGATAATAATAGTGTAAAAACTAACCGTCGTGTGAGTCGTAGAGGTATATAATTTTCTTCCAACCATAGTGTCGAACAGTATCGATAATCGCTCGATGATAATCCGGTCGCATACTTATGGCGAAGTCGAGAAGGCCCGAAGATGGAGTAAGTACCTGTTCGAGAGGATTTAAATGTCAAGTGACAATTATTCAGTATGTAGGTAGTGGAAAATCTTGGGCACTACGATAAATAAGAAGCAGAGCGAGAATTCTTCCTTATCGTACGTAATCAACAAATTGAATTATTAATATCAGACTCGCCAACATCTCTTCGGAAAAGTTATATTTTTACATTATTATTTACTTTTATGACGAACGCTCTTCGTCATTGCGGTGACACGTGGACTCGAATAAAAATTCATGTTTGTGAAACACGGTCCCACGCTTTTTACGATGTATTATTCATTGAAACGATCCACATACGATTCTGAAACGAAAACACCCGCGAGTTTCATCAATTTTTAGAGCCCCGACCCGTTCTTATTTTTCTGTTATTTATATCGCGAGGAAAATGGGACAAGTAAAATTTATCATTGGATCCTGATTCGCGGCATCTCGAATGTTCCAGCCGAAATTTATTCCTGTGATTTGGAGCGAACGATTCGCGAGTCGCACGGCCTTTGTTACATGTGTTGGGTTAATCGAGTATGATGCGCTGTGCATTATATTGCATTTATGCAAACATCCCTCTGTCATCAAAACTCCTCACCCTTCCGTGAAAACACGTGTGCAATAATGTCCATCGTTACACTCGTCTCGTGCATTTCATCCGCCCGGCTTGAGAGATATCTGTATATGTATATTTACGTGCTTACAAATAAATTTCGTTAGCGTTTGTGCTTCATTTTAAAATGTAAATTGGAAAACGGAATTTGTTGCGTCAATTATGACCATTCACGGCCCTCTCAAATTTTCGATTTTTATTGTTCACTTATTACTTTATTTCGAATAAAATTCAATTGTTTTCCCAATGAAAAATGTGGATCGATAAAAAGGAATTAGTTATTTTTACCTTCTCCGGAAACCATGGTGTCACAAATGGCATCTGAAATGTATTGCTGTACGAGTGGAGAGTATCGAAAGAGTCTGGACTGACAGCACCCAGCATCGAGTATACGCCTCTGCTGAATTGGGTACAAACTGTAACAATAAATAGCATCAAAATATTATTTTCTAATAAAAATATAAATAAATACCGACAGTTAGAAATTACAAGTGTAGAGGAAAAAGAAATTATATCGAAAAAAATGTTGGTCTCAACGAGGCTGGCAATGAAATGAAAAAGTTCTGCGCAATAATTCAATTTGAAAACGAAAAGTGTCGGCGCCATTTTACTCATAGTTTCTGCTTTTGAGAGACAGAAACGAAAACTGGAAGAGACTAGGAGGACGGGACGAGAAATGAGGAGAAAATATAGAAAGGTTTCCACTGTTTCTTCGCCTATGGTTTCTTTTTTTTTTGAGATCTCAAGGGACGTTGGAGCAAGCGAGATTTTCTGACCTCGGATTTGGACCAATTCCAGAAACATGATGGACAACGGACGAAACAGGATAGCTCGTAGTGATGGCATTCCACAAGCAAGAAGAGACACAAAAAAAGGAAAATGGGAGGTCTCGAGATCGTCAAGAGACAAACACGGAGCTATGTAGAAGCGAAAAATATACGAGACTTGACGAGCACATTTCTCACTCTATTTCTGCCTTTTTTCATTTTCCTCCGTACGTCTTATGGCAGAGAGATCCGCTTGCGAGAAAAACGTTTCGTTATCCATGCCAAATATTTGAAGATCGCGAAGAGAAAATTGGTGAAGAGTAAAAAAATCGATTTAAAAATAAAATAAGTATAAGAGAGTGCAAGGGCACTATATGGGCGTTGGCTGGCGATTTCGAGACACCAGGAAAACGAATGGCTTTTGCTCGTCGAGTATTCCGGAAGCTCTAATGGACAGGAAGTTCCGGAGCCAAGAGCAATCGAAGAGCCACGAGATAAGGCAGAAGCGAGACAATTATTGGCCACGTTATCTTCGTGCAAGAGGTAATGCAGAGCGAATGAAACATAAATGAGACAGAAGCGAGATGATAAAGAGAAGTTGGCAAGTCTCGTGTACCGCAAGGATAATCACTCGAATGTGAAACTTCGTTCATGAGAAGAAGCAAGAGAAACTAAATCAGCAAACGTTGTTACATCATATTCTCCCATTTTTCCTCAATTGTTTCCGTTAAATTTTCTCTTAAGGAAAAATTGTTTGTTCGGTTTAACGTGGATCGTGATACGTTGACCGGAAAAGAATTTTCAGGTAACTCGGGCGGTTGGTCATTTTCTGTGGCTCACAGTTAACTAGAAACTTCGATAACCAATTCGCCTTCTCTCCCTCCTTGTCCTGGTTGATTCGGTTCAAGGTAATAGGATAAAAGCGGCTTCATATCAGGAAGACCACGGAAGCCTCTCACTTCCGTGAGATTGAGGAGAATCCTTCTCGATCCCGACGTCCTGTCTCTCAAACAAGGATGGACGTTACTCAATTTTCTTTACGACAAACGAGAACGTTTCATCCTCGAATACGATGTTCGATTCGTTGTAGGGTCAATTTGTCGATAACTTTTATATCGTTCCTTGAGGAACAAAAGTGGAAAATGCACTTTCCTCTCTCTCCGCGATTTTTCCCTTCGTCGCAATTCTCGATTTTAATCGTTTTTCGCAAAATGGAAAAAAATTCCGAAGATTAGCGTTGATAGATGAGTGTATGATCAAGATTAAATTAAACCCATCTTTTTTATCAAGAGTCGCGGTAGAGACTCGAGGCAAGTACATTTTTTCAAAATATCAAAAATCAACGAGCTACCGCGACTATCTATACGCGAAGACAAACGTTTTTGCTATAGTTTTGAAATTAAATTCATTTTTATTTAAATTATTGTAGGATTTTTCGAAAATCCGAAAACACAGATATTTTTTTTTCTCTTTCGATTGAAAAAAAATCATCCCGCTTACTTTTGTCTGAGGTATCAAACTTTATCATCATTTTATTAATTTCATCGAAATTTTTAGCCCCTAGCTGTCAAACTTTTTCGCATCGGAATTTTTTCGCACACCATCAGA
>JAPYYX010003163.1:0-12090 GCA_030522605.1 Cremastinae sp. B BG-2022a
ACAAAAAAAATATTTGACAAAAAAAAATTTTTTGACAAAAGAAAATTTTGGTAAAAAAAATTTTTTATTGGTGTGATCACATGTGATCACATCATATTAAGTACACATGATTTGACAAAAAAAAAAAAATTTTTTTTTGACTAAATTTTTGAGGGGGGCCGTCTTGCCCCGGGGGGGCCGTCTTGCCCCGGTCTCCCCTATTTACTTTTTTTTCGATGAAAATATTTTTATAGATTACGTATCGGTGAAGGTCATAAAGTTTCTGTTTTTCAATTTGAACAAGATAAGCGTTTCGAGAAATTCCAAAAAAGCAAATAGTACACGAACGCGATTATCTCAAATTATAGTAAAAAATAAGAAACATATGGAAAAAAATGTAATAAACTAATTGTAGGGTATTAAATTTAGCCCTCACTTATACGACAAATTTTTTCTATTCACGGTCGATTTTCGATATAAAAAGGCGAACGATAGTGAACTTCGTCAGTTTTCATAATTCCTCGCATTAAAGATGTTCCGCCACGTTATATTCATCGGGCTTTTAGCTCTTATTAATAGTTACTCGGTATGTAAAATATTTTTCAAAAACAGTTGTGACAACTTCAAAATTGATAAAAAATCAAATTTGAAAAACATTCAAACGGGATAAAAAAATGTCCTCAAATTTTTTTTAAATTAAAAATTTTATCAAGATCGTAAAATCTTGATATTTTAGAAAATTAATTTATACTAAATTCAAATGTTCAACATAGAAAATATTCAACTTCTCATAAAAATTGTTTGAATTATTTATTCAATTTTTATTAATTTCACAGACTTTAGCTCATGAAGTAAATGACAAAAATTACGAAACATCGAAAAATGAAAATCCTGAATTTGTCTATCCTTTGGATCCGGAATGTGCTAACATGTCGAAAGTTAAAATTGAAGATTTCAAAGCAGGTGATTCGCTCGTAAAAAATATGGAATCACTCTGTGAGGGTACCAAATTCAGTTACCTATCGTGTCTGGCATGGAAAAATCAACTAGTAAGCAATTAATTTTTCATTAAAAATATATCTGAATCATTCCCAAATTTTCTAAACTTTTTTAACAACTTAAAAAATTATTTCTACTTTTGTCTCTTATTTCATTCCTTTTCTGAACATCGAAACAATTTTTCTACAATAATTTTTTCATTTTTCTTTATAAAGTATATAAAAATTATAATCTTATTATGATTTTATACATAAAAAAACTGTAAAAATAAAAAAATGCATATTTATGAATTAAATTGTTGTGTCGAAAATTTTTACTGTATTTTATTCTTATTCTAAAGTTACATCCTGGTGGAACCGTAATGGACGACAACTTGCAACGAGCAGTAAATAAGGAACTCGGATCCTCAAGATTAAAAAATTTTAACGAGTTTGCTCCTTCTTGTTTTTACTCTCGTAAGGATATGACTATTAGTGTCAGATATAATGCAATAAAATATTTATATTTTTGTGACTTTTTGTCTTTTATTACAGCATTATATGAGCACCAAATGATCCACGAAACGTTCTGTATTTGCGCATCACGTTCTGTACGTATTATAAAAATCGATTTTCAATTATTTATGTATCAATTTTATCATTTTTCAATTATCAATAATTATCAATTTTCAGTTATCAATAATTATAAATTTTCAATTATCAATAATTATACATTTTTAATTATCAATAATTATAATTTTTCAATTATTTATGTATTTTACAATTTTTCTTTATCTGTGAATGTATATTTGTCAATATTTTGGTATCGAAACCCTTTAAAGATTAGACGTGAATGTGCTAACGAGCGAGTCACGCGACTCTGCACGTTCATCGATACTGGTCGATCAGCTGAATAGTTTTTTTTTCAGCTGATAAGCTGAGAGCCTTGTCAAAACGACAAATGTCTAATTTTTTTATTTTTTATTATTTGAAAATTTTTTTGTTAATTTGTTATTCAAATTATCATCAACTTTTTTATATTTCAGGTACTGTCTGCAATTATCACAGACGAGGAGAGAAATAAAATTTCAGAATTGGAAAGTCAAGGAGTTGAGGATAGCCTATCCAAAGCCTTGAAAGAAGCTTTCACGAGAACTGTGAACGCTCTCCACGGAATTGTACTCCAAAAACCTTAATCTGAATCTCAAGTCAGGGAAAATTGTGAAAAATTGAAAATTTCGATTATTCGCGTTATTAAAAACTTCGGTTCCTAAATTTTAAGTAATTTTTGGAATATTAATAAAATTAAAATTGAAATAAAAATTTTTTTTTTTAAATACGAAGATTTCCTTGTTTTCGATAAAAAAAATTATTTTAAATTAAAATACGCAGAATTGTGACGCAAGTAATCATGTGTCGGGTCTTAGCTGATCTAATTATCAAAAATGTGAAAAATAAAAGATTAAAAACAAGCGTTTCTTTATTTTTGACGCCTACGATATCCTGTTTGAATTTCTCAAGAATTCATATAAGTATATATTTCACTATTCGCTATATTGAATTTGGGATAAAAAGGAGAAGAAAAATAAATTTATTCAGTCTGGTCTAAGTTTGTTTTATCATTCTTTTACGTAATTATTCATGATTATTTTCTCATTTTTTTTTCGTATTTCGTTATCATATATCTCACTATTCATTGTTAAATTCGGTATAAAATGGAGATAAATAACAAGGTTGTTCAGTCTGAATAATTCTACGTATTAAATATGTTCAGCTACGTTTTGTTCTTTGGGCTTTTAGCTTTAAGCTGTTCGGTTAGTAAAATGTCCCACAAAAGCGAATTTAAATAAAAAATAAATAAATTGAATTTATTTTTTTAAGTCAATTTATCTAAATTTTAAAATTTCTACAGAATAGTTTGTTCAATACTTCATATATGTTGATTGATTTTTTGATATATTTTAGACCTTCGCTTATCAAGAAAATGGTAAAAACAGTAACCAACTTCTGGGAGATAACACGGAGGAATATAAATTTTTATATTATTTGGATGAAGAGTGTGCTGATAAAGTTACAGAACATAAAATAGAAAATTTTAAACCATTCCAGACAGTAAAAGAAATACTGTCAGTTTTGTTACAAGAGAATTTCAATTACTTTGCTTGCTTGGGAGAAAAAAATTTGGTAAGAAATTTTTATTTTTTCACTAAACAAATTTTAATCATACTAATTAGAAAACCCAAAATAATTTTTCTCGAGTTACCTAAAATTCTTCAATTTTTTTCAACCCAAAAATTTTATTAGAATTTTTCATATTTATTAATCATTCATTTTTTATGTTTATTATAGGTATTTTTTATGTTTATTATATTGAGAATTTTAAAAGAACGATTTTTAATACTGGGAATGAAATATTTAAAAATGGATATTTGTTAATTGACTGATTTTTGTGCTTGGAATTTTAACTCAATTTTAGGTAAATAGTCATGGAAGCATCGACCAGCCAGACTTGGAAGAAGCTATAAAAAAAGTGGGATACGAAGACGAAGAATTTGTTAATACACTGAGTCGTCATTGCCTTTCGAGAGGTAAGTGCAATGTGATGTCACAAATCGAAATGAAACGTCAATATTTTTTGACAACTTTTGAAACAATTTAATTTATTTTTTTTTTTTGCAGATATACGATCAGAAACAGATTCTGCCTACACCATCAAATTCTTGAGTTACTGTCTGTTGAACGAGGTACACGTTGTTTATTTTATTTTATTTATTATCCATGTATTCCTTTATTCATTCTTTTTTTTTATTGTTTTTTGAATCACCGTTGACTAAATTTTTTGATGCCTAACTAAATAACTTGTCAAATCAAAAAATGTCCAAATATTTTCCATTTCAAAAATTCTTTCTGAATCTTTCACTCGAAACGAATAATCACCAGCATAATAATCATAAAACATTTTTCAACGTTTCAGTTACTATATCTCAACATGAGTGAGGAAGAAAAAAATAATTTTGATAATTTGGTTCCACTTTATCAAGAGAATTTCGTACCTTCAGAGGAAACTGTCATGAAGACTGTGAACGAATACCATGGCATTCTACTCGGCAAATCTGCACCTAAATTCTAAATCCTGAACTATTTTTAAATATTTCCTACTATGAAAAATGTCAGGAGCCACATACCCAAATTTTTGACATATTTAATTTTAAAAATATGAAAATCTTCACTGAACTCTGCAGACTGTAAATATTTCCCAAAAATATAAATAAACTAACACTGCAATTATTTTACTGTATCTTTAATTAAATCCAAAATTAAATTAAATTTTTTCCAAATACTGAATTATTTTTTACTAAATGCTCCCAAATTTAATTACACATTTTTCAAAAATTTTCCAAATTAAATCAAAATAATTATTTGTTTATAAAAAATTATAAAAATCCATTAATTCGTGTAAAATCGTTTTCTTCGCGATCCCACGATATGGCAGAAACCTTTTTCGATATTACGATGAAAAATGCTGTGGTCGTCTCAAGACCCCGACTGGATAAAAAAAAAGTCTATAATTCTCTCGAATTAGCTCGTGTGTCGAAAATCCTGGAGGAAACGTGATAATCTCGATCTGAGAAGGCTCTGGTCAAAAAAAAAGAAAAAATAAGTCGAAGGAAAGAAAATTGAGTTGGTTTTATCGTCCGGGATTAATAAAGGGGAGCGAGTTCGAAGGGTGGCGATCGTGCGCGTTGTAATGAAAACTTAAATCCTAGAAGGACCTCGAGCTCTCTCTCACGAGTAAAGAGAAGAAAAAAAAAGTAGAAAAATCCATATCCAAGTTATAACGCGATCGGACATAAAATATTACGTAAATGATAGGAAGTTTCTTTATTCCGGCCATCTGGGGGTCAGATTTATCGGTGATTATTTTCATTTTGACGTTTTATCAGCGAGGAGTCTAAATGGGAAAATCTCGTCCTGTAATTGGGCCGAGGAAAGAAAATCCGGGAACTCAATCAAACTGATTTTTCGCTCGCTTTTATACGAGGACACGAAAAATTCACCCTAACGAGATGGCAACAGGCAACAAATATTATAACGAAGTGCGTCTCGTCGTCGAGCTCGCCATAAAAACGAAGATAGGATCTGGCGAAGAAATTCACCGGAGGGAATCGTCTTTAATCGATACGCGAGAAAATTTTCTTTTCTCGGTTACCAAAAATGAAATAAAACTAAAAAAAACAAAAATTTAGTATTTTTAACATTTTTTCGCATTATTTAAACTTTTCAGAGGTAACGAATCGTGAAATTTTTTTGAAAGGGCGTATGTCCAATATGAATTAACGCTTCTTACGTCTTTCTAACTCCAAGAAACAGAAAAAATCCGAAAACTTCGATTTTTAGTTAAGAAATTGTCATATTTCCGATACGGATGAATGGATCGACTTCTAACAAAAAACTATCGATAGAGAAAAATTGAAAAAAAAATTCAACTATTTTTTTCAGTTTTTGAAAATTAGAAAAATTCAAAAATCGTCATATTCGAGTATATAAGAGTACGGTAGGGCTCGAGCAATATTTTCTCTTTTTCTTTCATACTTGACGTCGAGTCGCTTGATAAAAATAAATAGATCAATAATAAAGCACGAATACCATAAAAATACAGAATAAATTAAAATAATATATCTTGGTAATTAAAAAAGAAACTTGAGTCGATGACATGTTTGTATAGAATTATTTGAATACATAAAGAACACACAAGATATTTCTTTCCTCATTAAAAATCAGCTGTAGATCAACGTGACATTTCCTTAAAATTAAATAAATGGATAAAAAATGTTTATTAATTATAAAAAAGAACAAAACAAAAATATAGAACCAATTAATATAACATAATATTTTTATAGTTAAAAAAACTCAGTCAATATTTTTACAAAATCAATGAATAAAAAATCTTTTCTTTCAAACGATAATAAACATCAAAATTCTGAATAAAAAACATAGGGTCGATGTTTAAGTAATAAAATACTCGTATCTGTAACTTCTAACAATGATATAATATATTTTTTTCGAA
The DNA here is from genome assembly GCA_030522605.1 of Cremastinae sp. B BG-2022a. NCBI lineage: Eukaryota > Metazoa > Arthropoda > Insecta > Hymenoptera > Ichneumonidae > Cremastinae sp. B BG-2022a. Next base: position 6,025 of record JAPYYX010003163.1, read on the forward strand.
ACATATTGTCAATGAAGGGATAGACATTATAACAGATAAACTATACTTTAAAATACAAGATCGTGTCTGTGTTCGTGGTTGTTTTTTTCAACTATTGAAGTTTTCGTAGCACAAGCCAGCGCACCAGCGTTTTCTATATTTTCGTATTTTTTCCATTTTCACTTCACATCGTGATTTTTCGAGCTTTTTCTCCGATTTACAAAAAGCCTCGTGGAATTTTTTTCTCCCCCATTTTTTATACGCTCTTTTCCGTGTCTTTATATTTTTGTATTTTTCGTGTGTAAGCTTCGTGTTTTCAGCAATTTATCACGCAGGCGATAAAAATTATTTACAACTAACGTTCACCTCTCGTTTTCCTCCCTCTTTGCACTTCGTGCCTCAAATGAAAAGAAAAAAAAACGCTTGGCAGAACTGCGAAAGAATTCAAAGAGATTTTTTTCTGAGTCAACGACCCGCGGATATTTTTTTTTTATTCTAAGTCACGATGTTTGGAAAAATGATAAAAATGCATCAATGCGAATGATTTCGTGCCCAGTCACGTTTTTTTTTCTTTTTTTCATTTTTTTCAACTTTTTATCAAAAAGTGACGAGCGGGATGATTTCTAAATTCCGCGTCGTCGAGTCTCAGAAAAGAGAAAATTTGAAAGTAGAAAAAAAAAGACTCGTGGATATGTATCCTCTAACTCCTCGCGTTATTTCATTTTTTTTTTTTCGTCACGAGACTTCATTCTCGACCCTCGACGAGACAAACCGTAGTCACCGTTCGAAACACTTTTTCGTCTCTCATTCTTCGATCTAAAATTATCTATACAATATAATTGTGCAGTCGATTTTTTTCCTCTTATCGCGTCATGGTGATTTTATTAATTAACTATTGCGCCTTATGCATACTTCGAGATTTCGTGTCGATTTTGTTTTCCCTCATTTTGTTGCTCTCAACAATCGTTAACTTAACTACGATAAAATCGCACCGCGTCGCTAATAATTCTATTGCTTCGACACTCCTCGATCCAAGCACACTTTCTCGCTCTCTTAAAATTACATTACGTCTTAATTTTTACTATTTTTAAAACGTATCCTAGGCGAAGCCTCGTCCGAGGCTCAACTGAGTAACAATTCATTGAAATACAAAGAAAGTAAAAAAGAAATACAAAAAGACGTTTTGAAAAAAAATTTAAAGTCGCGAGACAAAATAAATAATTTTCGTACAATTTTTTGTTTCCAGTAGAAAATAATTACTCTAAGTAGAAAACAGGTTGAAAATTAGAAAATAATTTTCTTTTTTCGGACCATGGTAACACCCTGGATTAAGACTAGAAACGTGTTTTCCTCTTTGCTTACGTGTTAATTCTCGATCGAGTGGAAAACGGAGACCGGAGTGCGCGGAAACGAAAATAAATACAATCGTCGGTTCGACCGTGTACAACGAGGTATAGGCACTTTCTACGTTATATATACATACATACGACTTTTGTTTTTTTTTTCTTTTTCTTGTACATACATATGCGATTCAAAGAAAAAGAAAAGTATCGCGTAGAACAAATTGTTTCCTTACGATCGACGAGATAGTACCTCATATTTGGCGCTAAAAAATCTTCGCTGACGCGAAAAACTCTACGATACGAGAAAAAGGCCGCTAGGTCAACAAATTCTAGGTTCAAGAATCGCGAGGAGCGATCAGAATCAACGTCAAAAGATTTTCCCTCGGGGGAAAATCTCCGCTCGAAAAAAAAAAATGGAAAAAATTCCTTTCCAAACATTTCAGTGGACCCTGAACATTTTTTATGTTTAAAATAATTTGAAGATCAAAGAGAAAATTACCTACTAGTTACGTATTATTAATTAAAAAATAGTTTTGTCGAGTAAAATCGACGGAAAGTTCAGAGAAAAATATTTTCTTGGAAATATCATTTTACACAGGTGGCCACCATGGTCGTTCTACATTGTTCTTTTTTTTCTCGCTCGTTTCGTCTTTCCTATTCGAGATTCTAGCTTGCAATTGTCATTATTCTATCGGAGGATTAATACTGGCGATAAACTTATTTCATAGCTGAACGATTAAAACGAGCTAAAGAGCATTTTCCCTTTTTTCTCTCTCGAATTTTCTCTGGTTTTTCTTTCCCTTCGTTCTTCTTCTTCTCTTACTTTACTCCTTGATACGATAAGCGTGCACGATTTCTCACTTTTCACGACGTCATCGATTATTCTCCGCTTCCGCGAAAAATTATAAAATCGTGTCGAGGGTTCAGCAACTTGGTCGCGGGAGCCTCTCGACCCCGATCTCGAAGCTTCGGCGCGCGCGGCGCATGAATTTGTAAAAGCTTTAAAAAAGAAACGAGACGGATCGGCGTCTGGAGCGTTCGGCGATCGATTCTTCATCTCTCGATTACCGAGCGTTCAATGAACCAGCAAAATCGACATTTTTTCATAATCCACGACAAAATTGAAACACCGACGTTCCCTGTCACTGAAGTATTCATCTCTGCCAGCAAGAGATCATCGAAACAAAAGTAACTAACAATTCCAGACTCGCATTTGCACTCTACTTTCATACGCAAAAGCCATCACGTTTTCGTTTCACAGAAGTTTGCGTCGCAGAGAATTTTTTAAATATTCGTTTTGACACTTTCTCGAATCGCAGAAAGAAAGAAAAAAAAATTCCTCCCACGCAAACTTCCACGTGACAATTTTTTCGTTTTCTCTGACATCTTTCATCGCCAAATTGACATTCTCTCGCGAGAGTTGGAAGATTCGTTTTCTTAAAATTCTTTTCCTCGTATTTTATTGCTCGGAAAATTTGAGCCTGTATTAGAGAGATATAGAGATAGAGAGAAATAGAGAGAGAGAAAGAGAATAGAAGGTAGTTCAACGAAGTTCGTCCATCTCGGGAAAATAATCAGCGTCCTCATTAGAGGCAACATTGTGTGCATGTTCAATTGCCCAGGAGGGGTTTTCTCGGGATTAGTGGTTGGGGTTTGGGTCGCGGGTAGTCCCTTCACGGGGTCGTAGAGGTCAAGAACGATGGATCGACCGCGGCCAACTTCGCAGTGAGAAAAGCGTGCATGCAGAACAACAAATTCTGTAGCTGCGAGCATTCCAGTTCCTTGGTCTCGATAGCGATGCTATCGAGCTCCTGGAAGTGCAACTTCAGACGGCTCTTGCCGTCGTCGCTGGAGCCCCTTAGCTGTGAGAATTTGTATCGCCACACGACCTCGCTCATGTTCTCGTATGACAGAGAGAATCCCTGAGTCCATTCGAGAGTAAGACCGGCGCTCTTGGCGTTAAACGTGACCGTGAAGGTTTTGCTCTTGAGATGCGTCACGGCCGAGCACACGGCCGTGTGCCAGGCGGCCTCGACTCGCAACAGCTCCTGTCTCGTCTCGACGCTCAGATAACGCGGAGCCTTCCCGGGGCTCTGGGCCAGGAAGCAGTGCTGCCTCTCGTCAACGTTCTCCGATTCTCTCATCACTCGGAACATCGTCTGATAGACCTTGAAGGTGAGCGCGCATCGTGACCAATCGCCGATGTTGCAGGGCGGAGTCTCGAAGAGGAGGAGGTCGGGACCCTTGAGCGCGAGGAAACGCGGACGATAGCTTTGCCAGGGCTGATTGCTGTTGCTCACCGCCTCGTTTACCCAGCCCATGTACTCTATTCTCTCTCCGATACCGAAATTACGATTGTACAGCTTCATCTGCAGGTGCGTGAGTCCCGTTATGTTGTCCGTTATGTACTTCAGCCATTGACTCAATATTCCGCTGTCGTCGCAGTGAATCACCCCCGTGCGAGCACCGTTCAGTCCACGTACCTCGAACGCGTTGCGTCTCAGCTTATCCGTTCCGAATATGTATCTCGTCACGTACGCCATCATCAGGGGCACTGTTAACATTCATTTTTTTTAATGAATATTGAATAAATGGTTATTTGTTTTTAATATTAATTAATTTAGTCTTTTATTAATTTTTTCAAATTAAATTGAAACGATCGATTCAATCTAATTAAATGAAATTAGTAAAACAAAGTAATTAATCAGTTTTCATTCTTAGAAACGTTCACGGTTATACTTATTAAAAATGCTTTCCTCGTTCAATTCTCTTCATCAATTTCCTCGTTACCTCACACAGTTTTAAAAGTCAAATAAACGAAAAGAAAAAAATAAATTATTTTCACTCCAAAATCAGTAAAGTGACGTAGAAAATAAAGTTTTGACGTAAATCAATAAAGTAAGAAATAAAATTTTGATCAAACACGTAAAGTAATAAGTAAAGATTTGATCAAAATCAATAAATTAAAAAATTAAGTTTTGATCAAAATTAATAAAGTAAAAAATTAAGTTTTGATCAAACACGTAAAGTAATAAGTAAAGATTTGAGAAAAACCAATAAATTAAAAAATGAAGTTTTGATCAAAATCAGTAAAGTAATAAGTAAAGATTTGATCAAAATCAATCAATTAAAAAATGAAGTTTTGATCAAAATCAATAAAGTAAAAAATAAAGTTTTGATCAAAATCAGTAAAGTAATAAGTAAAGATTTGATCAAAATCAATCAATTAAAAAATGAAGTTTTGATCAAAATCAATGAAGTAAAAAATAAAGTTTTGATCAAAATCAGTAAAGTAATAAGTAAAGTTTTGATCAAAATCAATAAATTAAGAAATGAAGTTTTGATCAAAATCAATAAAGTGAAAAATAAAGTTTTGATCAGACACGCTAATTATTCAATCATGCATCAGATTGGATAGGTCACTCACCGGTTATAACGTCGATCCATTTTTTGAGATGCGCCGACGAGGACGAAGCATTCGAGCCGTGTCTGCTGTGACCCGACTTCGGACTTCCTCCGGATCGTCTGTTCGGCGTGACCCACTCTTCCTCAGCTTCTCCGTTCGCGCAATTGTCCAACTTCTCTTCTTTCTCTGCTCCAAACAGACGAACAAAAAATTATTAAAAATAATAAATTAAAAAATAAATAAACATAAAAAATATCTCAAACTTTTAAGCAATTTAATCTTCAATAAAATCAATTAATTATAGAAATAATAATAAATTAATGAATAGTAATAATAAAAATATTAATTGAATTAGAAATTGAATGAAAAATGTCTGAAATTCTCAAATCATATAATTAATATATTAAAGAATAATTCATGTAATAATAATAAATAATAATTAAACGTTAAATACGAATTTATCACGAGTATGAAAAAAATTACCATTTTTTTGTAGAAAAGGCTTCGCCGCGCGATAATGTTTGACAGTAAGGACCACGAGATCGCCGGCGTTTCTCAGGATATTGACAGCATCGTCGTGATTGCACGCAGTGATGTACTCTCCATTAACTGTACCGTGAAACGAAAAAAAAATCTGAGCGACGAAATATCGATTGCAAAAAAAAAAAAGAGTATTTGCGAGATTCCTATGAAAGAGGAAAACGAAGTGAACGGATCCCCGGTCGACTCTATAGGATATTGTCACGAGGGAGAATAGAATTGTATCACCTGCAAAAGTATTGATAAACTGTCAGAGTCGTTAAAAAAATCAATACCAGGTGAGAGAATAATTGGATTTCTACTCTACATACCTTGATCATGTTTATAATAAATTCAAAAAAAAAAATCGCTCAGTAACAAGAAAATAAAAATAATAAAATTCTCGAAAAATGTACGTCCATATTCGTCCTCAAAGTCTACATTGATCTTTTCATATAAAAAAATAATAAAGTCGAGAAGAAAAATAGAATTACCGAATGTCCAGAGATAAAATTAATTTACTATTGATTTGATTTAAGTCTTGAATGAAAATTTCTACATAAATAACTAAAAAAATCGAAAATTAATGATACTCGAATAATAATTTAATCTCTTTCATTATTGAATAGATGACAAGTTCTTATAAAACATTCGTCTTCATAATTTTCAATTAATTAATTGGATTTCTACTCTACCTTGATCATTTTTATAAGAAATTCAAAAAAAAAAATCGCTCAGTAACAAGAAAATAAAAATAATAAAATTCTCGAAAAATGTACGTCAATATTCGTCCTCAAAGTCTACATTGATCTTTTCATT
>JAPYYX010003164.1:0-12070 GCA_030522605.1 Cremastinae sp. B BG-2022a
TTTAAAAATATAATTTACGATTATAATAAAACGGCAAATCGTGGTACAGTTTTGACTATAAAAAAAACTATAATTTCGGATATATTTTCAATTGCATTTGAAACACATATTTTCGACTATAGTTTTTTTCCGTATGGGAGGCACTACCGGTCACGTAAAAAAATGAGAGAACAAGAAGAAAGGAAAGGAACGTATATGACCGATGCGATACGCGAATAATTAACGATGATTCCAGTCCTCTCTTTGCCTGGGGCCTGAAGCAGCTACGCCACTCGCTCGAATTTCTCACCAATTTTGTGGGAAAACGTCAACTCGAGCTAATTGCCGCCGTTCATTTATTCAAGCTGGTCCACGCTCTTTTTTCTTTTCCTATTTTTCGACCCGTGAAATGAAATCGCGAAAATTCTTCTTCGACCTCGAAAAACCGCTCTCGGCAATTTTTTAATATTATTCAATTTATATAATAGTGAAATTTTAAAGTATTACCAACATAGCGTGTGATATATTTTGTATCCGAGTCCGCGGACCTATTGTTGAAATTCGAATGACATCAAGAGAGAAAATATATATCTCGGTAAGAGATTAAGAATTTTTTCTGCAGTAATAATTCAAAGAAAGAATGGAGAAAGCGTTGATTTTTTCGACGAAGCTCCGTCTGGTCATGTTCGTCTCTTTTTCCTCTCCCGTTGAGAAAAGGAGACGCGAAGGGGAAAAGTGAGATTGGAAGACTTTGTAGAAAGCAGAAGCTCCTGCTTGGAAAAAGGAAAGACAGGAGAGAAAAAAAAAAGAATGATCTTTTGGTGAATCTGCGAGAGTTAATCAGTGAGCCAGCTGGCAAAAAGAGCCGTCCGGCGTCAAGACTCGTGAGAACTCGAAAAAAATATTCCTTTTTGTTGCCATTTTTTTACATTCATTTTTGTGTTCAATTGGATGCACGTAAAAGTTTTTTTTTGTGCTTCTAAAATAAGAACAAAAACAAAAATAGGTTAGAGGCAAAAAAAATGCTTTTAACAAAACGAGGTCGGTAATTTCGGGCGGAATAAAGAAATGGGGACTCGAAATCGATCTTTCTGTCCGAAGATTAAGAACGACCGACAAAAGGACGGCCGGAACATTTTTTTTTCACCGTGAAACTAAAAGAACGCAAAGGAACGACAAGTGGCAAAGATGTGTAATAACTTTGAGAGAAAACAGGAGAGGTAAAAAAAGGACAGAATGAAAGTAACGTTGAAAAGCAAAAGCATCGAGTGTAAGTGCACGGATGTGCGTTCCAAAGATAAAAATTCAAAGAAACCTCCACTGCACCTCCTCACAGCTTTTTTCACTCTTGTCCTTCTCCTGACTCCGTTTCTCACTTTTTGGTGTCCAGTGGGCCATAGAGGAAGAGAGAGAGAGAACATTTTTCAGCGAAGAAAAAGGTTTAATGAAAAGTCCGAGTGCACCCTTCGCACGTTTTTCAACATTCTTGGCTTTCATTCTCTTTACACTTTTTTTTTAACTTATTGCCCTCTTTTCTGGATGTCAGCATATTTCTCCCTTCTCATTTCGTCTTTTTCGCATCAATACGTTTCGCCAGTTTTGTATGAAATAAAATGAAAATAGAAAATATTGCACAAATTCTTCGACCTTGTGAAGAAAATTTTATTCTTGTCTCAGATTACCGCAGGCACAAATTTTCAGAGAAAAATTCTCAGGATACCTCTAAAGTTGCACTTCTTTCTTAATTGCAACGAAATGAAGTCACGAAAATAAAAATGATAATAAAATTTGACACAGTAGATCGTAAACTTACCAATTTTCGACGAGACCGACGTTTGAAAAGTTTGGCGGAAAGCTCGCTGCAGCCATTTGGGGATGACGCTCACGGCGTATTACAACTTTCTGCCTCACCTTCCGCTCTGTCCTAGTTTTCACGTCAACTGTCTACAAAACGGACAACTATTTTAGAATTTTGTATTACTTATTATTTTTAAATTTAACAAATCATAAAAAACATTTTTTATATTAAATTACACATTGTTATTATACGTTATGAATGAAACATCTTATTTTTTATATGTTATTTTTAAAAATATTAAAAAGTATGCAGGCTGTATAGACCGCCCGAGGCGTCTTCGTGATTTGGAGTCATTGAAACGTTGTCGTTCGTAGTATCGGTAATGAAGGATCCATTGTGACGTGGAAAATCCTTTTTCGCTCGCCTCCGTTGAATTTCAAGCAGAATAAAAAGAAGGTAGGTATTTACTCGCGAAAAATGCAAAAAGAAAAATGGAGTAAAAAGAAGAAAGAAATGAAAACTCGCGAGAGGAATGTTGCTAGGTAAAAAAAGTGTAAAAGAAGCTTTCAGTCGTTAATGGAGCCCTCGATTTTCCTCCTGTCCTCTATTCGAACTTTTTCTCATTATTCTCCAGCTTCCACAACTATATGTATTTTCAAATTCAAATTTTTTTTTCAATGGATTGTTTTTTCAAAAAAATTCACGTTTTTGAACCTTCGCACGACTCACAGGTACAACCTCAAATCTGAAATTCGTTCTCGTTTCAATATAGACACTTTCGTGATATTTTGAAATATGCAAGAACACGAGTCTTCGGTTCGTACCAACATTGAGTACGAATTAATGCGAAATCCAGTGAATTGCTTAAACGTATTTAACTTTATAATCGGCTGATCGGTACGGTAAAAAAACCCGAGTACAGCAAGATGGAAAATTAAGTTTTCATGAATAAAACTTTAAGTGTGATCCAATTGTAGATTAATGTATCGTAAATATAATATACATAATTTCATTTAATACTTTTTTCTTTTAAAAAATTCTTTTTCAATGTATCCAGATTATTCTCTGGAATCTCGTAAATTCAATCGATTTTGTTTCTTCCAGGGTTGTAAAACTTTTTTCCAAATTTGGGACGTTATGCATGTATCATACTTTTTGGTCGAATCAAGGAAGCATATTCGTCGAAGCGGAGATTTGATCGCAAATGTGAATCAGAGGCCGTGCTGGGCATTAACGAAAATAATACAAGATGAAATTTAAATAATGGTGGAGAAAGTTCGTTAAGTAGGGTCTTAACGCGTCAAGGCATTAGCTTTTATAGAAGCAAGACTCGTCTCTCGTCAGCGAGTCCGTACATTTCTCCTCTGCTCGTTTGGATAAGCTCCCGACGACTCTTGTCACGAGTATATCTCATTCTCCTTCTCCCCCTATACAATGTATATGTATATTTCTACCACATTTATATCAACACTCGGGACTCGGCCAAAATCCCCACTCTTTTAACCAAAACTCTTTTTCTCATTTAAAAATACTTCAATTACAAGTTTTATATTACTCTTTAACTAAAAACTGATTTTCATTTGACTTTATAAAAATTATATGTATCGAATAAAAGTTTCTACGATACCAAATTTCAATCCTGAGAATAATAATAAATTCTCATACGATAGATTGGTTGTTTTTTTGCGGTGTCAAAATTTTATCGAAAATTATAATTTTCCAAATTAAAAAAAATGTATGACCAAAAAAGATACTGTTCTTTACGTTTTGGGAAAATCGGAAAACTACGCTTGTTAAAAGTTTCTGTCGGTTTTATCCGACGTCGTTGTATATTCGTCTACACAAATGTTTCCGTGTACATGGAAATTTCTGGCATCTGTACCCGTATAAACGCTCGTATGTAATTTAGAGCGGAGAGGAGAGATTCGCCATAACTGAGAGACGAATTCATATCCGGCCTCGAGTTACAGAAGTACGACGTACGAAAATCACGAGTACCAAATGTTACTTGGAAAATCCACCGTATCTGATGTTAGCACCGACGAAACTCGCGCCTCATTCCACTTGTTAATTCGCTCCGAGTCCACGAACCTTACCCTGCCAACCGCGACATTATCCGCAATGGCAGCTACCAATTTTCCTACAAACATATCCATCTCACAACACTCGGTAAACACCATTTTTCACCCTGTTTTTTTGTAACATGAATTAAATCAATAGCCATTGAAAAAATTTGCAAGTAAATTTATTTATTGGTATTTAATTGTACACTATTCAAAAATTTGATATAGTGAAAAACAAAGACAAACGTATACATATATTGAATAATATTCAGAGTTGTGACAGAAGCTCGAAGCAAGTATGCATGGTAAGACTCAGATTTTACATCCAATTCTCGAGCTTCAATTTTTCGCATTTTTTCAAACAATCTGAAATATTGAACTCTCGACTCTTCATTGTAAGCAAACGCTTCTTCAATATTGTTCATCGATTATTGTGTTTTTGGTAATTCAAGGAGGAGAGTTTGAAGAAAGAAAAAATTCTATAACGATGGAGGATATTTGTTCGTTGTCATTGAATGCACTTGCTGTTAATTAGAATCTCTTTTGTTTCGATCCTCGTTGCAATCAGTAAGCTTTTGAAAGACTTTTTTCCTCTCTTTCTTCCTTTCTTCCCTTCGTCACTGCATTTTTGCTCAAATGATTCGGGTCAACTTCTCCGACAGTTTTTTTTTTGCGATCGGAAAAATCCTTAATGACGTCAAATCGCCTAGAAGCGGAATGGAAACAAGAGCGAGAGAACGGTGAAAAAGTTTGGAGGCAACGCGATCTACGAGAAAAAAGATATTGTCCTCCGGTATGCATTGTCATAAGGTCGATTCGATGATGGAAATACGATATGTACCGAGGGGAAAAACCGGAACGACGCGACTCTATTCCGGACACGATTAAGCCGACTTTCCTTTTTTTCCCTCCGTCGTCCTTCAAATTCTCAATCCTCATCTTCGAATTTTAAGGAGAGTGAAACTCTTTTTTACCGAAAACTTACAAAAAAAGGGATTGAAATAGAAATTCCGATGAAACGTTATTTTTCTAATAAAAGATAAATATTTTGAAGTTTTCGTTTTCCTGTTTCCAGGAAATAAAAAAAAATGCAAGTCTTCAAAAAATGCACGAAGTCGGAAAAATGTAAAAATGTAAAGGACTCAAGGAAAATTATATCTTTTTCATAATCTGTACGACGTGTAAAATTATTTAAATTTTTATCTCGTTGAAATTTTCGCAGAAAAAGTGTACTCTTCTGTATTTCCTATGAAACTTTTCAAGAGATTGAAAAATATTTTTCTGTAGTTGTTATTCATTTACTATATTTTTATCAACTTTACTTTATTCTTGAAAATTTACCGTCCGAGCGACTTTGAAAAAAAATATTTTTCCAGTCGGTATTTTTCTTTTTGTAAATGTCATAAGTTCGTGGTATGAACATTTTTCAAGAATCTGATATGGAAGCCTTATGGTAAAATATGTAGAGCGAGAGCCGTTCAGTTGCGAAAGCTTGTATCGATTGAGGGTGAGAAGAGCGGAGTTAAACACGCCGCAGTAACAGCGGCAGTCAGAAGCCGCGAGAAACTTTCCAAGAATTCGTTGAACGTTGAAAAGCTTTCGGCGCGATGCAAAACCAGCCTCGTTCTCCTCTTCTTCACTGTATCTCTGTCTCGTGCTGTTTCCTGTGTACTTCAATACTGAAAAGTACGTCAGCATGCGCAGTTTCAATTATCGTCCCTAACAAATTGTCCAATTCGTATCGTTCCCAACGCTAACGATTAATTTTCCTTCGTCCCAGAACCAAATATTTACTCACCCTTTTGTTAAATGAAAATATTTTTGAATATGCATAGCGATGGAAATCTCCCAGTTTCATGTTTTATTGCATCAGATCGATAAAATACTTTATGTACAAATACCGACATCCGCATGCACATACTTCATGATAAAAAATTAAAAACAAAATTTTTTTATATATTAAAGAAAATATTAATTCAATTTTGTTCACAATCTTTTCGGCATTTTTAGATAGATTTGAAAGGATGTAGTACACTGAGAAAAAAAATTTAGTTGAATTTTCATTTTCGATGTTGAAAGAACAAAATTACAGTCCCGTATAATCAAAGTAGCTCCTGATAATCATCAGGCAAAATTATATGTACCAAATCAATATAGTTCCAACAAGTGAACAATTAATTCGGAAGCACCAAATATAATGTCCGTCATTTCCGATGCAATATATCGTAGAACCGATCAAGGGTATAGGGCCAATTTTTTTTATAAATAAATTTAAAAAATGTTTTGATACTTTGAGAGATTTCACTTAATCGCACGTACATACATTTATTTGAGAATACATTTCGGTTGTTAATTTTCGCAAGATAATGATGATTAGCCTGTTGCGTACACTTCGGATCCATATAACCTGAAGAATGAAACATTTGCTTCTTCATTTTTCATCAGACTTCTTATGAGCTGTGTATTCGCTGAGAGAGATGAAAAAATTGAATTTTTCTAAATTCTTAACGTATTCACTTATACAGAAAATATCAACTGAATGCGTGTAAAATATTTTGGTAATGACATTATGAAATAATTATTTAAGGAAAATGTGGCGTATGGAAGAAAAGGAGCGTTCATTGAGCACTTTCGGTTATTTGCTCGTTTGTTATCTCAACGAAATACTTGGACGGTGAAGAGGTGAGAAAAGGAGGCAAGAAGGAGACTCTTGTTCAAATTGAATCGAAACTGCACACCTCGAGGCATTATAAACGTCAGCGTGGTTGTTTTCCAATAAAGCGAAAAACGGAGAACGAAAAGACGGTTTGTTCTATTGAAGAAAATATAAAAACGTAGGAAAACAAATGAAAAAAAGAGAAAAACAAGACAGTTTCAAAACATGATCATCAGGGACTTGACACAAAAATAAAACGAGAATAACCGCAGAAGTACGATATACTTCAGTATTAACTTATCGAATAACGATCCCCCACAGATTTATTATTCCCGATATACCATAATTCTTGTACAAAGCGAATGAAGTGACAAACGTTCAATGTTTTTGTCGCAAAGGAGCAATGAGAAGTGAATGCGTTTCCTAGGAAATTTTGCTGATTTGCTTATTCTTCATCAGTTGTATGAACTAAAAATTATTTATGCTATGCATAGGTTGTGTTATAATAAAAATAATTAATTGATGGATCAGGTACGTAAAGAATCTCGTGTAAATAGATGTTATTTTATTCGTTATATTTCAGTCATGATTTCATTCTTTCAGCATCGACTTATTTTTTTCTACGTTTGTAGCGTTCAGATAAAAATGCGTGTCATTCTTTACTATCTGCCTCGATGATATTAATGGATAAAATGTGATCGCTCTCTGTTATGAGCGACGATAAAAGTGTATAGCGAGAAAAAGCAGCGATTTTTATTTGTTTTTATTAATTTTTTATGGCAAATTAGAGGGGGAAAAATTCTCGCTCGAGGCGATAAAAAGAGATTTTTGAGATTCCGGATGGAATCGCGATGCTGGTAAGAAGGAAGCCAAGATAAATGTCATCCGATGGGAGGGTGAAAAAAAATTTGTAAGCTGGAGACGAGAGTTGGAGAAGGCTTGTAAACGAGTAATGAGAAAAATATGAAAAAGGAGGAGCGAAAAAAATGAAGAAAAAGAATTAGAGGATGAATATTTGTAGGAAAAAGAGGAAAAGTGAAAGGAGAGAAAAAGACGAAGATTGGATATCGTCGGATAGCGAGTGGCACTTTTGGGAAGGCCTCCGAGTTTGCGTCACGTACCTCTTTCTCGCGTTTAAGATCTCCTACTAAATTCAGGCAAGCGAATTTACGAGTGCTCTCCTCTCGAATAGACTCCCGCACTAACCCCTTCAAATCTAGGTTACGTTCAACCCTCTACCTTCCCGGAGGAACTCCTTTTTTTCTCGTTCACGCATCGTCTTATTTTTAACATTACATAATTTAATGATCTAAGATACTTGGCTACACGTGTTACAGTATACAGATTTTATTTATACAAAGTATACGCAATGAAATGATTTTTGGATTGTTTAGTAAATTTTGCATCATTAAATAAGTTTGAAATTATTTTCACAAAATTTATAAGTTCGAGAAAATTTCAATATTTTTTTTAAATTTTAGCAATTGGATAATAGAAAAAATCTTGTGACAAATGGTAAAAATTGATGAGTTGCTTGGAAAAACCTCCGACATCGTTCGGGAGTTTCGATCGAAAGGGGAAAGTAGAAATGTCCAGCTATAGGTCAGTCATAGAACCGTCCAATATCGAGAATGTGTGTTTAAAGTATAAGAGAGTGTCGAATGAACGGTGATTCGTGTGTGCATTCTCTGCAAACAGTCGTTAGATGTACCCGAGTAATCGTTAAATTGCATTTCGATTTAAAGAAAAAACGTTTTTATCACTCACATTTCTCGTATTTCATTAAATTAATAAAATTTTCATTTCTATGAGTGATTAATCATGTTTCGCTTCGTTTTTTTTTCAATTTACAAATTTCATTCGAAGAATCAACGTAACACAAAATCGTGAGAGAAAGACAAATTTGCAGAAGCCGAATATCCACTCGTAAAATCCAATTTTAGATCTGAATGAGCCATTATGATTCTCGGCCTCGCGAGCGAACCGAATATTCCAATGAAATTGTAGCGTTATTCGGATGGAAATAGCAATGAATCGAGCAAGACCGGCTCATAGCAATTAAGCAAATTTATTTCGCATGATCATAAATTATGCACGAGACAAAAAAGAAATAAAACTCATCAATCGTGCGCTTGCTATCTTTCATCATTTCATTTCATTAAAAAAATAGTTCAATGAAAAACTGCAGGGCACTCAAAGATCCCGATTGTAACGAAAATAATAAACTTTTTGAAATATAGACTTTTTTAACGAGGAAGAAAAATACTTGAGCAGTGTGAAAAATATATGGTCCAGGGAAAAAAAAACGCGCGTGAAAAGAGTTATCGGAAAGTTTACGCGACAATTTAATGGAGGCTGCTATCTCGTTTTTGCGTGAAATGTAGGCTAGACATGATCGAAGCGAACGCCGAGCATGCTCGTGCCGGTTTTACAACGGTGGGCGAACTGGATCGAGCCTTCGGTCACGCTTCCTCCCTTCCATCTATCCACGAACGGGTCAACGTTCCCCCTCTTTAAAAACTTTTCCCCGGACTCTGACCGATAAGGCTAGGATTGCATCCACCGGGGATTGCAGTCCTGCATCCATGTGAACTCCGAGACTTGCTATTCTCGTTCGATGACTGCTCACAGCATATTTTTCCATCTTAATTATCGCATTTCCAGTCCCAGTGATTTTTAAGGAATATGTACACAAGTTCTCTGAATATTATCCTTGAAATCAGTATTTTGCACCAACGCTTCGGAATATGATTAATAAAGGTAGAATCGTGACCTGAGGGTTAATTCTATCAGCTGCATCTACCTTCCACGTGGATCTTGCTCGATAAATTACCAGAGTTATATTTTTCCATGTGACTTCATTTTAAGTCCGAGAGATTGCACCGAAGAGTTTTCATATTAGGGCCACGAACTGGGCTCAACTTCTCACAAATGAGACTATGAATCGATGCCCGTGAGGATTAATATACATTTGCGTGGAAATCGAGAGATTTTCTCACATGCATAATGATTCTGGAAAATACATATGCATGCATGTATATATTTATCTCAAAATGAATTATCGCTCTTTTGGTCCGAACTATTAATCACAGAAATTCCGATTGAATTGTTTTTAAAATGTACATGACGAATTTGTGCATTTGTCTCGTATGCTGGACCAGATTAGAGATAGACTCTCATGTATTTATTGGGATTATAGTTCAACATATGTATTAACGTGTTTTGTGAAATATACATGAGCATTGTTACTCGATAAAAAATCTTATAAATATATCAATTGTCTCTATTGCGATGTTGATTTCCATTATTGTACTCTGAGCTTGAAGCAAAAATTATTCATAAAAGTTGAATTACCAAAAATCACTTGTCAAATGATTTATTTCGAGCCGATCATATGCGCTCATCATGTCTCGTATTCTGATCGATATAAGGCTTTACAATTGTCTACATGAGAAATTAATTGCGATGCTCTTCGAACTTGTAGGGACCATGCACATAAATTTTCATTTTATAAATTTGAGAGTACATACTCTTCCATTCGAATTACTACATTTTAAGTCTAACGACAAGTTACGATGAAGAAATTTCTATCAAGACTGAATTATCTTCGAAATGGGCACATACGCCCTACTCGCTTCGACTCATCTGTGAACGATTAAATCGGATCGCTTAATGGATTTTTTTTCCCATCGAGCTTTTCAGGCACCTCACTCTCGTTTCTCGTAAATCGACTTTTCAGCCGGTACACGTCATTTCGTGTCTTGCTAAATTTCAACTTCAAGCTCTCTCGGTATAACATCACTCCATTTTTCTTCTCACCGTGCATTCGCTTCACTCTCATCTCCATTCTTTTTCAATTTTTTTTTTTCCATGACGATGATATCCGGAGAGAAATTCCGAGCACAATATCTCGTCATTATTAAACTGTATTTTTGAGTAGTTAAAAGATAATTTTATCCGCTCTTTTCGCTATTTTTTTCTTCTTTCTATCACTCACCAATTAATCGTTTTTTTCAGCAATGAAAAGCAATGAGAATTAACGACTCACCGATTAAGCGAACGGCTTGTAAGATCGCGCTCGGTCGTTGAAAATAAAATCGCACAGCGCGTGGGAAAGGAATTCCTTTTCTCTTTCTCGGGCTATACACGAGAGGCGTGTCTATATCGGGCAGCCGTATCCATTTTTCAAACAACTATACTTTTCCTATCCTCGCGTTATCCTGCTGCAGACTCTGGCCGACTTTAAACCATTATATCCTTTCTTTCATTCCCACACTTTTGATAAACAAGATACGTACTTGGTGTATTTTTCCGTACACTGTTATCATTATGAAAAATATAAAACCCAAATGAAATAAACACCTATAAAATAATAATTAATACGTTAAAAAGTTGACAATATTTTGAGAACACGAAGAGAAAAGATTGAAGTTTACAATAAAATTATTCGTAAAATAAAAAATCAGATCAAAATTATTTAGAATATAATTTGTGAGGAATATATACGTATATAATAAAGTGAATAAAAGGCATTTTATAATAATGGAACTCTCGAAATGAAGAGAGTCGTTCCAGTCAGATCTGCGGAGCATTTAAGAGCATCGGAAGCAGAAATCGCGGCGTGAAGTAGGAAGTGCCTAGACTTGCACCAAATAAGAGAAAAAGAGAGAGAGAGAGAGAGAAAGAAATGAGGGGATGAAATTCTGTATGAAAGAGACGGGAAAATAAAGAGGCGTGCTTGATGCGGTAAACCGACCCCCCATTGTATCACGAAACGTTCTTCAGACCAGCAGCCTCAACGTTTCATCCCTTGTATCTTCCACTTTTCCCATTCTTCCCATTCTCTACCCATTCACATTTTTCTTCTCTTCTCTCTTTCCTTCCTTTGTGTCTTTATTTTTATTCTTGATTCTTTATTTGTTTATTTAACATTAAATGTTATTTTGCCCGTCGAATGTCGTATACGCTATTTTGCTGCTCTTATCTATTGTCGAAACTCCGATCAAATAACAGAGCATCTCTCTCACCCTATCTTATCGTATTTTTTGTTTGTTTTCAGGACCGATGAGTTATTATTTAATTTTCATATATAAGGGTACTCGAAGCAACAATTACTGTTCTCTTTTTTTTCGAAAATGTTTTCCAATATTTATCCTCCATCTGTCCCATTTTTCTTTTGTATCATTTTAGGTTCTTGTATATCTGTGATAAAGATCCTATGCTGCAAACACAGCGATGTTTTATTCGCGAAAAAGAACCTCGCTGAAGCATCGAGATATTTTACTTCATCATTCAAAGAAAATAGAACGACGAGAAATATTTTCAGAGAATTCAAAATGTTCAAAATCTATCTATTAATTGCAAAGAGCGAATTTACTGTGTAATCGGTGTAGTTACAACCCACATCTTTTATTTCACTTATTTAATTTTTTAGGGTAAAGATAAATAAATATAATATGTAGAGTAGGGTGGGCCAAAAAAAAACTAATTTTTTTTTCTTTTGCTACCATGAAAATATCGTTCATGATGATGAAAAAAAAATATTTGTAAAGTTATAGCTTTTAAAATTAATAT
>JAPYYX010003165.1:0-20172 GCA_030522605.1 Cremastinae sp. B BG-2022a
TCTCAATATCTACGTGGTAAACCCTCTTGAAATTTGGTACACGTATGTAGGTCGTATCAAAGAAGGCTTGTGCAAATTTTCAAGAAAATCCTAAGAAATAAAAAAAAAACTATAGAACTACCTTAATGTATACATTAAAATTATAATTTGATCAATTAATACGATGATCATGATTACTGTATTTAGGTATCGATCAGCTACAAGATGTCATAAACAAGCTGAAAACTAATCCTGATGACAGACGTATTATAATGTCTGCATGGAATCCAATGGACATTCCGAAAATGGCACTCCCACCTTGTCACTGCTTCGTACAATTTTATGTCAGTGATGGAGAATTGTCTTGTCACGTTTATCAACGGAGTGCGGACATGGGGCTCGGTGTGCCGTTCAACATCGCATCTTACTCCCTTTTAACTTATATGATCGCGCACGTTACCAAATTAAAAGTTAGTTTTTTTTTTAACAAAGTGTTATCGTTATAAACAAAAAAATAATGATAATTACAGCATACATTTTCGACTGTGTAATAATATGATTGGTAATATTTACATTCAAGCCTGGCGAACTTGTACTCACGATGGGAGATTGTCACGTTTACTCAAATCACATAGAAGCTCTCCGTACCCAGATGGCAAGGATCCCAAAGCCGTTTCCAACAGTTGAATTTAAACGTGAAGTACAAAACATCGATGATTTCAAAGACAGTGACATTATTCTGAATAATTACGAGGCATATCCGAAAGTTGATATGAGTATGGCTGTTTGAATAATCACGTAAGTTTTTTTTTTGTTATATTTTACAATTTTCTCATTTCACTTCTGATGATCTAAGATAAAAATGTAGCAAGTCTGTATTTGGGAGAACATTTTCTGCAACATGTTCTCATTATAGGTCTTTCATATCTCTTACGTCGTATTTCTTGTTTCGTACGTCACATTCAAGAGAGTGCACTCAAGAACTGTGCAATACTGTGCAGCTAATTGCAACATGATTGGCGACTCCCCCCTTTCTCTGTACTACGTAATCAAATTTTAGTCTATTACTCGAAACCATAACGCTACCATTGATTTGCCGATAAAATCTTCTCGTATCGTATTATCTAATCATTTCAAAAGTAAATTATTAACCCGAAAAATCTTTTTTTTTTATAGCCATTTGACGTCCTTGCGAGAATATTTTGAAAATCTTTGTTTCAGAAAATAATTTGCATATTTACTTGTAATGCAAATTCATTACTGTTATTATATCTAGTAACTATTTGTAAAAATTAAAGCACCCCATCAACAATAAACAGGGAATTTATAATAACAGGAAAAGGTATTAAAATTTTCATGAACAGCGGAAAAAAAATTAGTGTAATGTTAACTGCAGTTTATTATCTAATAGAAAGTCTACTTTCATGTATCTTATTATGTAATGTTTATGTTTCGTTTTTCAATTTCACAAATATTGAAGACACTTTCCTCTTGCAGATTAGTCGCAGTTCAAGCCTTCGAAATGTTCACCTTTCAATTGATTCATTTACTGCACATGCAGATAAAAGTGAGGAAGTACATTTTTGTAATATCAATTACCAATATGCATATTTAATTACCTTTTTCATTTTTAGAATTGAATTTATTTTACATATCAAGTACCCTGCAGTTCAAATTATAATTCATAGACAGGGTGATATTTGTTGTGAAGAAAAAATGAATCCGCACAATTGTTACAATAATCGTGAGAAAACGCTTTGGAACGAGAAAAAAATTTTGAGCACACTGCGACTGTGCAAAAGATCACAGATATCTTTTTCAAATTTCGTTAAAATTTTTTTTTACTCGAATTCGACATTAACAGAAAAAAAAACGCATCTTCATATAGCACTCTGACTTACAATCTACAATGACAGAGACAATATTCTCTGTATAAAGCGTCGATTCATTGTCTTAGTTTATTATTCGAGCAATAGCTTCAGATACAGCTATTTAAGGTTCTACCTTTGAATCAGAATTGAAAAATTGTTTTTGGAGCAAGATTCGACGAAGCAGCAGCTTGAGACAGAATATTCTCATCAAAATTTATAAATTTCATGTTGTAACGTTTTTTTGAGTAACGAATGCGCATTCTTTATGAAATTTGCTTATCTACATGATAAACAGAGCTGCAAGGTTGATTCTTCGATTATTAATTAAAAATATTTCGAAGGTCATTTATTCGCAACTATAATAGCTTTGCAGAATTTGAGAAAATTTGACAAACCTATGAGGAACGAATCGAAATTTCATTAATGTGAGTTCTCGTAAATATATATATATTAAATGAGCAATCATAATTTTATTTTTCAGATTAATGTCATTCCAGTGCAAATCCAGAGCACTATACTTCAAATTGATACCTCATATCCCACGAAGACTTTTCTCAACGACTCAGGAATCGAATAAATGCCGTATTTGTGTACATGAATGTGATGATAAAGAAATAAGCAAAAAAAAAATGTTAACATAAAAATAAAATATCCACAAAACTTGCATTATAAACTCTCTTTCGGTTTTCTCATTCATCACTGCCGTAGCGTTTCAGACAAGCTTATCCCGCACTTTATTCAAACTTAATAAACGATCGAATCTGTTACGACGCATTCCGATTTTACTTCTTTTTTTCTCTTTTAAGATAAATCTTTAAAAAATATATATATATGTGTGTATATATAGAGGTCTTTGTAAAATGGGCGTTTGGGTGTTTCTCTTTTCATTCTCCATACAAAATAGCTTTCGAAATCCTCGAGCCACAAAGGGCTAGCACATCTGTACATCTCCGGACTGTGAAGTACTTAACTGATGCAGTTGTTGCGTCACGGCTAACGTTCCTGCTTCGTCTACAACTACTATCATCCAAATTTCCTCTGAAATGAAAAGAAATTCAATCAATTGGTGAGTACATCAATAATAAATTTTTGCAATCTCTTCGATCGATGCTTACCTCCAAAAAAGGAACCGGAAGATGTCATCATTCTCCATTTACTCTGAAATACTCCTAGTTCCGCAGGACTCGTAAGGTCAACACTCAGCTCGGTTGATTCTTTCGGTGCCAATGCTGGAGCTTTTACTCGCGTGCAATCACCCATTTTTATGCCTCCTGTGTATTGTAAAACTATACCATCGGGCCATGCCTCTGTACCTGAGTTTTGTACTCTCCATGATTTTTTAAATTGTGTGTTCGGTGGTACAGATTCACCTTCTCCGATCGTACTGTCGCAGACTAGCGTCATGCAAGGCAATTTGAAAGGTGATTCGAAATCAAAATAGCTACATATCGCTGCTTGAAGGTTCCTGAAAATAATTAATGAAAATTCGTCAATTTCAACTCTTAATTCGTTCGCAGAATTTTTTACATAGTTTCATAATTTTTTTTTTGTAAACAAAAATGAACCGAAACTCATGGGGCTACCTCAGAGTATGTAAGAATTCAGAAGAGTAAGAACTGCAATTCTATAAGATAACATAAAACCTGTAATTTCCTTTTTTTATTCATCTGATGGATGGTGCATTGGGAAATTTGCATGGGACTTCCCCAGCGATATTTTAAACATACTTTATAACATGGGAACTTATTCTTTACTCTTCTGAATTCATTGGCATATTTGAGAGCAATTTTCATTTTCTTTCTTCGTGAATAATCTTAGTGATTTCTCAATTCTTTTAAAGCAATAATACAACGTACTACGAATTGGTTTAGATTTTCTTATGACTAGTGTAGTCAGTGACAAACATTATGACGAAGCAAGTGAATCATGAATTATTGCATCAGCTTTGTTCGATGCAACTTTCTCAGAGTCATGTAAACAACCCTATTATTCAGTAATTTTAGATTTCTGCTATTTGGTTCATTCAATGTTCAAGACACTCGATACTTTGCGTATTTATTTCAAATATTAGAAATTAATCGAATCGACTCTAGGTTCCTCTTTTTTACTGACATATAAAATATGTTTAACTGTTATTAATAAATTTGAATTAGTTCCAATCTTTCACATCCAATGATATTCCATAGTACGAAAGATAATGTCAATAAAAGTAAATAAACAATTTTCTAACTATAATACGATGTTGTATATTTTTGTTCTCAATGTTTATAATTTCTCAATGTTTATAATTCGAATTTGGGGAATAAAATTCAACAATAAAAAAACTATTACTTTTGATGAAAACAAAGGTTTCGGTGCAATGCACAAGAGGACAAAAAAAAGTGGAACAAAGAATGTTCTCACTGACATTATATAAAATATGTTTAACTGTTAATAAATTTGAATGAGTTTCAATCTTTTACATCCAATGATATTCCAAAGTACGAAAGATAATGTCAATAAAAGTAAATAAACAATTTTCTAACTATAATACGATGTTGTATATTTTTGTTCTCAATGTTTATAATTAGAATTTGGGTTGATGAAAACAAAGGTTTCGGTGCAATGCACAAGAGGACAAAAAAAAGTGGAACAAAGAATGTTCTCACGTATTATGACGCGTTTTACGTAATCGCTGAATGAAAAAAGAATCAAAACCGTGTCGTTAATTTCTGTAAACAAAAATCTGAACCATTGACCTCTCCTAAAAAACGAAAATGCAGCATAAGGTAAAAAAAAATTTTTAAACGAGCAAAAAGTACAACAAAGAATTGAGGTTATGTTCGGACCGAGTTCGAAAAAGTGTAACCTCGATTTTCAAATTTTTATTTCATATCGCAGGATGATAAAAAAAAAAGAGTACCAATTATTCATATCGAGGAAGAAAGCAGCGGTCGCCTCGTTGAGCTGGCTACCAGCGAGTAGCCTTTGCAGTTGCTTGACGAGATCATCTTTGTCGGTAGTACCGAGACAACTGAATTGATGAAGCAAGTGCTGATCCAAGTCGTTGTCAACGTCCATCCTTGATTATCGGACTCTCAAGATTTTCAACGTGCGAGTTTTCCCTCCTCGTTCCTCTGCCTTTTTTACGATGCAATCGCAGATTACGATTTTTCGATCTTTTTATTTTCTTCAGCTCATCAATGCGCTGTAAGCATGAATAGACTACGTGTGTAACTCACGTACTTGCATCCACGTATCGATGAACACCGAAAACTTTATTTTTTCGTCGTTTTCTTATTTTATTTCAAGTTTCGATTCTTCGACACGATTCGTCGATGAGTTTCGTTTTACATTCCTACTGTGTACGAAATCGCGGTCTCGCGTTCACAGTTCGCGAGTTTTCTTCGAGGTTTCCACTGACACATTCACACACAGCAAACATTCGCTATTGTCTCCCGCGATGTTTTTCGTTTAACTTTTGGATATTCGATATCTTCGAGTGATCTTTGACATTACAAAGTTTCTAATGCGTTATCGATGTATTTCGATCGATCTGACGGTAAATTTTAAATGTCATCCTCGATGATCTCGATATTTTTATGACGTTTCCAATGATTTTCACGACACTTGAAGACTTGAATGCAGTTCCCGTGGTGCGCGGAGTCAGCATCAGAAGGCGCAACAGCAGCACTGTCCGACCAACAGCCAAACGACGTCCTCCTATTGTTGTATCGCCATACAGTCAGCGTCAAAAATTTTTTCACGTACAATCGGTTACGGTCAAGCTCATGACTCTTTTTTTATGACCTCTAATTTCATAACAACGAGGCTGTAAACGCGAAGGATAAAAAAATGTAATCGATATATGCATTAATTTTTTCACCTACTGCAGATTATCATTTAAATGAAAAAATAGTTTATTATTTATGTATTTTTAGTTAAGAAAAATTCATAAAATATATTTGGAAAATAATTGATGATTTTTCATCTTGCGAGTTTTAGCGATAATGCGATAATATCTTGATGAAATAAAATGTTTATCTCGTGAATTATCTTCCGTGATACAAAATAAAGCTGGGAAATGATACGTATCATCGCTTATTTGTACGGCTCGTTTTACGTGAAATATAACATTTATGTATATGTATAGAGCTGTTCTTTCGAGTACAGGCAGCGACAAAATTGACCGATTGATTATTTGTTGACTCTGCTTCATCCCTTCCATGTGTACTCATGCAACTTTCACGCGACATCTTTCACTTTTTGTTTTTCATCTTTCCACACACGCGTGAACTTGATCACGTAAATAGGACAATGCGTTGCGATCTATAATCATCGAGATGATTCGAGATCTTTCCGGTGTGCCATGAAATAAGAAATTTACTTGAAAAAAAATTTTGCATTGCTCGCTCGCGATGAATATATAGTTATTCGCAAGGCCAAGTTCAATTTCTTATCATATATCGAGTACATCGAGTTTTTCTCAAGGTCATCGAAGAAATAATATACACTATTCCAAATACGAAAAATTATTTATTTAAATAATTTCTATTTTTTTTTCATTAAAATACATAAACATTATACAATGCAAAAATAGTTTCTGGCATTCATAATTTCGTTTTATGTATTTTGTCATTTGAATTTTTTTCTCAAAGAATTTACTACATTTTTTTACTCTAGTTTGGTTATAAAATCCCTAGAGCTTATCGAGTTCAAATCGATTGTAAATTCAAGTTGGCTAAATTGTCATATCGACAGATCGAACGTTCGATTTAAATTACTCACGTTGTATTTTATTTTTGTGGTTATACGTTGATACGATGCTAAATATATGCTCAAGTGTCACGTTGTCTCTTCAAGAACGCAGAAACGTATTGCACTGATTTTTATTTCCAATCTGCAATTGCTAATTCTTCGTAGCAAGCACCTGTCAACTGATATTGTAATGCGAAAATGGCTCAAAATACCCCGAGACTTAAGAGCTACATACCAGCTATACCCGGAACGAAACCTTCCCTGCAAAATGCACAGCTTCTTATTTCAACCGGAATTCCATCTCTTGATTTTATGATAGGTCTTACAATTCATTTCAATTACAAAAATCATATTTATTTCGTGCTGACATAATGTAATGTTCAATTTATTTGAATTGACAGGCGGCGGTTTACCCATAGGATCTATAATTTTAATAGGTATTTACATAGATTTTAAACTGAGAGTAAAATTGTCTTGTTCAACAATTTGTTTCGGACTCCTAATAAATATTTTCTGAATTTTCAGAAGAAGACGCTTATGGAAATTATGCTCGTGTTATGCTCAAGTATTTTATGGCCGAAGGAATCCTTTCTTCCCACTCGTTATTCGTAGCCTCGAAGGATTCTCGGCCGGCACAGCTAATATCCGAAATGCCAGCTCCAGTAACGGAAACAACATCCGAATCGAGAACGATCGATGGACAAATGCAAATTGCGTGGCGTTATCAAAATATGAAAATTGTTGACTCGTCGCCTACCGGCAGCCAGGCGTTTGGACACTTTTACGATCTTACTAAACACATGAACAAGGGAATGATCGATGGCGCTGATATAACTCAGTGGGACGGAGAGAATGGAAAATATGAAGCCGAAGCTTTTGAAAATAATGCGTACGTTGATTTGCTGAAAAATGTACAGGAGACGATTAAAACTGGAGGTTTCCTTGTGAATGCGAATCCAACAAAACGAAACATTCTGAGGATAGCGATACACTCGCTGGGCTCGAGGCTCTGGCTCTCGGATACCGAGGAAGCCACTCGCAATGACCTTTTACGATTTTTATACTGCTTCAGAGCGCTCATGCGAAGTGCTTACGCGGTTGCGACGATCACTGTTCCGACTCTCAATTTCGACAATAGCGTAAGTTCCATATGCACTAACTCGAGAATGTCACATTTAAGGTATTCCTAGCGCGAGGGGAGGTATCGAAATTTTGATCTCGTTTATTCTCATATTCCAAGTGGACTGAGCATTTAAGTCCATTATGAAAAGTTATTGCAAATCAATCAAAGAAAAACATACTCAAAATTCAAATCGATTCTACGTAAAGTTTATTTGTTGTATAATAAATAAAATCATTAAAATTTTTGTCTTTAAATTTTTGTAAAAAACTGATTGAAGCTTCTTTGATGTTATATAAAAATGTGTGCGAAATTTCAATAGGATTCACCGACCGAAAAATCGAGATACTCGTCGTTAATATCGTGATATTTAACACACTGAAAAAAATCTGGCGATTTCCAATGAAATATTAGTTGGTTCAATTCCATATTTCATTGGATCTATTAAATATGGACGAATCAATTAAATATTTCATTGGAAATGGCCATCAGTGCATGGGCTCTTATGAGAGGTTGCCAAAAATGACTATTTTCAAGTATAAATATCTTGATTTTTCAGTCGGTAACAGCTCCTGAAATTTTACAGTTATACATAAGACATCAAAGGATGTTTCTGCAAATTTTCAGTGAAATCGTGCAAGAAATATCTTAACAAAAATTTCCTTGAAATATATACTTTGAGTTTTAATCTAACAGAAATAGTTAATTTTAATTGTACTCATTAATTCGTACTTGACAAGGAAATTGCTATCTATTTTAAAATAACGTGAGCTCAATTTTTACTCGATCAATAAAAAGTTTTTATCTTTAAAAAGTGAGAGGAATCAAGAACTTTTCTTGTAGTATTTACGTATGAGTTCTCACCTAATAGAAACAGCGTAGTCCCGATTCGTGCTCGATTATAACGAAATTTTAGATAACTTTAAAATAAAAAGAGCTAGATTAAGAGTCGTTTCATGCGATATGCATTAATGTACTTGATTTATATTTCAGGATGCGCTAGTACAGCGAATGGAACATTTGTCGGATACGGCGATAGCTCTAGAGTCCTTTATGGGATCACCAAAAGAAACAAATCCTGTTTTTAAAGATTATCACGGGTTGTTGCACATTAAAAAACTCGCTGCGATAAACACGTTGTCTCCACACTGTCCAGAATCTTTCGATCTGGCTTTCAAAATGAGACGCAAGAAATTTTTAGTCAAGGTAATATTATCATGAGATATAACAATCCAGAAAATATTTTTACATTTTTTTTTGTTAAATTCTATTAAATTACATTTTATCTCGTTTCAATTTCGTATTCTAATGTATTTATTTATAATTTGGAATTGATAAAATTAAACATTAAAAGCTAAATAAGTATTTGAATGGACATTTGGTAAAATGTGGCATACACTTCAGTCTCAATCATTGAATCTAGTTTTAATTAAGTCTAAATAATTTTCTTTAAATTTGGACCTAAATATTTTTTCTTGATGACTCTAAGCTACTCAAATATTTTTATCACGGATTTTACAGATTTTTAAATAAGATACTAAAAATCGCACTATTATTTAGATACTTCATCTACCACCAGAATTCGCGGACTCAACGCAACGGGAACAAGACGAAAGCGCTTCGTCCGGACTTGGCTGTGCTAGCGGGGCGAGAAACAACCCTTTAGACTTTTAAGACAACTTTAATTCTTACTTTAGAATAAAAAAAACAGAAAACATAAAAAAAAATCAACGTTGATTTTTGCTTTCCTTTCACGTAAAAAATTTGAATACGAGGTAGTAAATACGCTTCTATTTTTAAAAATTACATCGTATTTTTTTTAAATACTGAAATACATTTATTTTTATTAATGATGTGTTTTTAATACTGATTTTTTTTTAATACAGAGATCAATTTTTCCCGTTCTTCCACGTAGATGAAGTTGAATTTGGGCTTGTCCTATTTAGATACGGGCAAATGCGTGATTAGTATAGTTGAATTAATGCAAACGCTGGCGGAGATAGGGTTCGTGAACACTTACAATATGTATAAATACGCTATGGCTGACTCCGTGGCGGCGTGTCGAACAAGGAGCGGTTCAGCTTACCGAATGTGCGCAAACGCTATTTCATTACGATTATACCATTTCGGGGAATAAACTGAAAAAGTGATAGCAATATTTTTCATCAGCAAAGCAAGGTCATTGACTCTTTCTGAGATTTATTACTTTTATTTAGTTTTTTATTCTTGATAATAAAAAAAAGATTAAAAAATAAAATCTTGATTTAGTCATTATTGCAAGATGACATTATTTAAAAATTTTATTGTATCAATATATTCAAAAAAATTGGACTTCATATTTTTTCTGTTAAAGATTTGAAATTTTACAAGTTTTGTCATTCAGCATGATATTCCATGGGTTGATTATTCTCGATATTGACTATTGCATATAAAAGTACAAAATATAAATTTCATTTCAATTTATCGTTAAAAACTGTTTCATGTGGGTATATTTTAAAATTAAAAAAATTATCAGCAAATTCATGAAATTAAGATTTCCCTTTTTGTTAGGAAGTTGAGATTTCTGTTTATTTCGTACGATATTCAAAAGTTCAATTATTCTTGATACTAACTTATTAACTATTTTTAAAAAATCCAAAGTACAAATTTAATTTCATTAATAATAATTCCTCATTAAAAATAACTTGTTTAAACATTCTTCGACAATTTTTCAACTCAAAATTTATGAAATAATTTCAGCAAAGAGCTCTTCTAAACGATTGTTTACTCCTCAGATGAAATGAGGCGTGATCATTGGAGCGTTGTTCGACATAATCAAGCTTTTCAACCCCTCTTAACTCGTGCCTTCCACTTCCTTCCGGTTTCCTTGGTCCCCCGCCAGTCTCGCATGAAGGCTCCCTTCCTCTTTGCCGGAGAGTTCACCGCTTTCAGAATTCCTGAAGCGCACACCGGTCTCGGACAGAGTCGGATCGTGCACCGAGCATCGAGCACGATTAAGAATCGAATCGCGATTGTCGATAATAGTGTCAAAAAATTTGAAAAAAAAATAATTGAAAAATCCGAAAAATAATTCCAACTACCAACAAAGTGCATCACGATGTGACGATTTTGAAAGTAATTAAATTTTCGAGATGTTTGTGTAATTTAAAAAAAATTAAAAATCCTGTGATTATGCTATCGAAATAAGTGAAAAATTAAAAAAAAAATTTATTAAAAATAAGTGAATGAGAAATATAGTTGATTAAATTGATAGGAATTATTTTACGAATAATTGGAGAGTGAATTGGAAATATATCGTCGACCTCATTTTTTCCGATATGGAGACGAAGAGGCTCAGTCTGTCACGAGCGTTCGTCTGCTGCTCGAATATTGTTTTTCTCGTAAGTTCTGAACGACGGAAGTAAAAAAAAACGATCGAGTTCCCCGTTCGTTTTACCTTTATGTGGAATATAAAATGGTCGGATCTTGTTTCGCACTCTCGTATTTTTATTTCAGATGTCAGGCTTTGTTCTGATGTCCCTGGGCGTTTTGTTGTTCGCTGACAGCGAGCGCGTACTGTTGTCTCGTCTGCTCGGACCCGGCGATGCCCATCCGGACCAGCCGCTCTTTTACTATCTCGCGTTCGCGATCGTCGCGCTCGGATTTGTCATCGCTGTGACTGGAATTTTCGGCTGCTGGGCTTCCTGTCTCTTCAATTGTTGCATAACAACCACCGTGAGCAGAAGAATAAATAAATTAACAATGAATGGAAGGCTGTGGATATTGAAAAAATTGAATGGATGATATCAAGTCAAACAAATATTAGAAATTTGATAAAACTTTTTAAATCGATATTACCGGTTTCATTTTTGAAAAAATTAGTGGTAACATCCCTTGAGATTAAAAATTAAGTCGAAAGGAATGAAAATAAAATTAGAAATTGATTTGAAATCGACTTAATTTTAAATTAATTAAAATCTCAGTTAACTCATTCTGAAATTAACTTAAACTTAAATAATCTATTTATTGGTTATTACAATTTATTTACTAACTTTAATCTAAAAAAAATTATTTGAATTTGAGCTAAATTCAAATTAACTTAATTTTAAATTAAGTCAAGTTTAAATCATCGTTGCGCTCGGATTTGTCATCACTGTTACTGGAATTTTTGGTTGCTGGGCTTCCTGTCTCTTCAATTGTTGCATAACAACCACCGTGAGCAGAGAAATAAATAAGTTAACAATTAATTGAAGGCTATGATATTGAAAAAGTTGAATGGATGATATCAAGTCAGAGAAATATTAGAAATTTGATATAATTTTTTAAATCAATATTACCGGTTTCACTTTGAAGTTTAAAAAAATTAGTAGTAACATCTCTTGAAATTAAAAATTAAGTCGAAAGGAATCAAAATAAAATTAGAAGTTGATTTGAAATCGACTTAATTTTAAAGTAATCAAAATCTCAGTTAATTCATTCTGAAATTAACTTAAATTTAACCAATCTATTTATTGGTTATTAAAATTTATTATTAACTAAATCGAACTTGAAAAATAATTTGAATTTAAGCTAAATTCTGATTAACTTAATTTTAAATTAAGTCAAGTTTAAATTAACTTGCAAATTGAAAATTATAACTATACGTGTTTAGGTTTTTGATTTGCATATTCTTCGTATTGCTTGGTTTAAGATTGGAATTGTAATTGGCTCGCGTCTCAAATTAAATTCGCGAACGAGATTAACATGCAGTCGCCGGATTCTGAGATTGTTCAGCGTACCGAGAATATACATAGAATGAGCGAAGATGAAATAAAGATTATGGGCGAATGAAAAAATGAAACAGAAGCAGAATAAAAAGAGATCGCACCTGCGTGGGGCAGCGGTCACGCGCTGTCGCTCGGAAACGGATCTAAATAGCTCGTTGGTGCAAGTTTCTTGCATATTTTTCGAATTAAAAAAAAGTAGCGTTAATTTGTAAACGTCTTACGCTCAAGCTTTTAATTTCTCTTGAGAAAAGAAAAATTTCAATTTACGAGTATTTTTTGAAATTTTGTACAATACGACGGAGATAGCGTTACAATCAGATTTTTTATTTCAATTATTATTTTTAGATGTGACGATTTTATCCAATATTCAAGAATTAATCGAAGATTTTTAATGTTCAATTTATCATTCAAGAATTTTTGAAAGTTTACGAAATGTGATCATGTGAACATTAACGAGTATATAGAGCGTCAAACGCATTTTTAAAATTAAACAAATTATTAGCAATGTTCATTATTTATTAGTTTGGAGTTTGAGAAAGTGTGGGGATTTTCGAATCGTTATAACAGTTTATCACAATTTTCCTTTTTTTATTAACACATTAATTTGCGATTTAAATCAAAGACATTTTCCTGATCAAGTGCAAAGTAAACATAAAAGTTCTAAATTTTTTTAGTATAAGCTTTTGAATACTAAAAAATCGAAATTTTAGCAGGAATCGAAATTTTAGCATTCCACGCAATTTTCAAAAAATTTTCACAAAATAAATTAAACAGCGTGACATTTGGATTTTTACGTAAATAATTTATTCATGATTGACAGATTTTTAAAACTATTCAGAAATTAATATATGTATGATGGCAGTGAAAACTTCTTTAAAATGCCATAATTTTTAAATATAAAATTTATTATTAAAAATTTATAAAAAACAATTGTACGACATTGTTATAAACAATAATATTAACAATAATTTATACAAGGATAATATTAAGTAGATTAAAAAAGTATGCAGTGTCACTTCGTATGATAATTTCTCTCATCTTTTGCAATTTGTCGTCAACAAATTATTTTATAGTTATAATTGAAAGCATTTCCGATAACCGGAAGTAAAAATGTGAAAGTTCTAATGGGACTTTTTTTTCAGTATTTAATAGCGTTGCTGCTATTGCTGGTCGGAGAATGCACCGTGTGCGTTCTCGCGGTGTTTTGGCCTCACCTGCTGGGGGTCGATATAAAACCGGTGCGTCTGATTCGTGCCCTGCAACGGAGCTACGGGGTGCCCGGACGTGAACAGTTCACCGCGGCGCTCGACCTTGCTCAAACGATGGTGCGTTAATAATAACGTTCTTCCGTACACCACGTGCAAACGACGGGCCCTTTCCTCCTCACAAATTTTTTTTCTCTCCCTACGAAACGGGGCACGAGCTCGATAACGCTTCACGCCCCGACGATTTCCATATCCTCGAATAAACCACTGTAACTCCCCAGTTTTTATTACTTTCATCAGTATTCACCTCTTTTTTATGACTCGCATTGTTGCTTTTATTGCCCTTATTTTTTAAAATTCTTTTTATCGTATTTGTGATTTTTTATTTTTAAATATTTCTTCCTGGATTTTGTAATAAATTTTGTAATAATTTGCAAATAGGTATAGAATTGTTATTAGTTAATCGAAATGGATATTGATTGAATATTAATTTTTATGTTTGATGAATATTTTTTAATACTTGCCTTTTTTCAATATTTTCCTTTTTTTATTGCTGCTCATATTGTCATTTTTATTTTTTAATACACTTTAATTCAATATAAATTATTTTTCCTTTTTTTAAATTTTTGGTTTTATTATTTTTTATTTTTATATAGTTTTATTATACAATTTGAAAAAATATATAAAATGTTTTACTTTTATGTTCGTTTATTTTTTAATAATTTTCTTTTTTTTGTAGTTTTCTTGCTGCGGAATAAACGGAAGTAATAATTACGGAACTTCGTGGTGGCGTCTTCAGGAAGTCGGTCGAAGGGAGCTTATCGTCCCCATGACTTGCTGCACTCTAAACAACACCAGCGAGTACGACGCGTTCCTCAATCCGGAACCCCGGGATCTCGGACTTTGTCAAACACTCAATCCAGCTGAGCATGAAAAGGCTCGACACACCTCTGTGAGATTTTTTCCCTTTGTGGATTTTTTTCGAGTCTATGAATTTCCTTTAGAGGAAAAGAAATTATTTTAATAAAACGATTTTATTCCTTCCATGGATTTAAAAAAATAATTTATTGAAATTCTCGTTGAAATTAAAAAAAATTATATTCTTGAGGACTTTTAAAAAACAATTTTTTAAGCTGTACAAATTATAAAAGTAATAAATTAAAAAAATTTATAAATTTCTTTAAATTTTTTCATCTTGATGTAATAATTAGAATAATATTCTTCTCAGTATTGGATTCAATTAATATTTTTGTATTAATAAATTGTATATTTGCAATGACTGAGTTGAAAAAAGTTTGCGTTGAAATTTTTTAACATTTTTTCTGTACATAAAAAGAAATTTTTTTCCACGATGAGTCAACGAACGATTTACTGTGACATACCCCGATATATATCTGTCCGGTATACAAGAGAGAGTTTACATAATTATCGGTATGTGGGTACTGAAAAAAAAGTTGTGATTATCTCGGTTCCGATGCATTGTTTCGTCTTTTCAAACTCGATTTCGATGGAAAGTTAAAGATTATTGAGGCTTCGTTGCTGACGTATTCAGAGCGTTGATTCATGATTTCAAAATGAATAAATAATTATTTTCATAATTTATTTCTTTGAAAAATTCAATGAATAACATCGATCGAGCGACACAATTATAATTTTTCACACTCTGATGATCATGCGCGTAACTTTCTTCATTTTTTGCAGGGCTGTCTGGAAATGATCGAAAAATGGACTCAGGAGCAAGCTCTCATTCTCCTCGCTGTAGGCCTCGCGGTCATCGCTATCGAGATCTCAGCCGTGGTCAGCACTTTCCTCGCATCTTCGAAGATCTCGACGAAAAAGAAATCCCGAGCTTCGACGTTCACTTCAACGCAGACTCTAAGTCCGTTCAGTGAAGCTGATCATGAATTTGGTACATTAAAAAATATATGTTTTAAAATATACATTTTTATTCGAGGTGATTAATAAATTATTGAAAAGTAATTATTTTATAATTAGTAATAAATTACAAAAAAATCATTATTTTTTAGTGATTGCTGATCAATTGTAAAACCAGAAATTTTTTATCAGTCAAGAAACCAAGCAAAATAACATTAAATTTTATTTTATCACTAAATATCTGATCAGGAATAATAAATAACAGATGATTAGGAATTTTTTACGACATTGATTGATACGAACATTGATACGAATTGATTTTTGATCAATTGTAATTGATCAGGAATTTGGTACATTAAAGAATATGTTTTAAAATATATTCTTTATGAGAGGTGCTTAACAAATTACTAAAAAGTAATTACTTTATAATTAATAATTAATTACTAAAAAATAATTATTTTTTACTGATTTCTGATCAATTGTAATTGACCAGGAATTTTGTATCAGTCAAAGAATCGAGCACAATAACAAATTATATTTTATCGCGAAATATTTGATCAGGAATAATAAATCACAGATGATCAGGAATTTTCTTCGATATTGAAAAAAATGTACAAAATAGTTGGAATTTCGAAAAATTCGACAAATATTCTGACAAGTAACGGCAATGAATATTTTATTTACTGAATTTTCAGGTGGATTAGGAATCGAGAATCGGATGCACATGGCAGGCACGACGTTCGGCACGAAGTCATGAAGGTGGCACGAGGGCAGCGAGGAATACATAACGAAAAATAACAAGGAGACCGAGAATAAAGGGAGCAAGGAATCTTACGGTATACGAGAATTGGAATCGCGTCTTCGTCCGAGCGGCAAGAGCATAATCGAGGAGTGGCAAAACGCTACGAAACGTTACGACGGAATATTGAGAAACGATGAATTTTACGAGGAGCGAGCAGTGGACGTTGAAGTCGATCGTTCGAGCGGTTCGCGACGGGAAAATCGCGTGGACTCGAGAGAATCGAAAAATTCGATGAATCAGGCTGGAAAAACGAGCTCAGCGACGATTACAAATAAAGACGCGTCGAACGGATCGACGAAGCGTGAAAACGACGAGGTCAGAGGTCAATCGGTGAGGAGCATCCCGATAAAAAATTATCGAGCCTCGCTGGCGCACGACATGGGAACATTTCGAAGATCGGTAAATCCGCAACAGCAGTTCGAGGCTCTCGAGGCGGAGAGAAATTCACGCGAGATGCGAAGACGTCAGAGAGCTCAGGGTGTCACGTCGAGCGTGAAGAGCCGACGCTCTCGCGTCTCCTCGTTCCCGGCGATGATCTCGAACGATCCGTGCCGATTCGATTTTTCCCATGTCGAGAAGACGCGCGACGCGCGAGCCTCGAGATCGACGAGGGACAGAAGACGACGCAGGAGACACGAGGACGATTATTTGCCGAATTATCAATACCTGGACGAGGACGAAGGATTCTTCATCGCGAGCTTCAGCCCGAACCAGGACGATCCTCGAGAAAAAACCGAGTCGAGAATCGCCGAGGAGCGAGAAGCGAGGAAGCGCTCGATCGACCTCGAGCGCGGCAACGTCGTCAAGAAAATTTCGGTCTACGAAGGGAACGCGAGATCGTCGACGAGGTCGAGCCGAGATCCGAGATCCGACTTCACGACGAATCTGTTTGGAAATCGTCACAGGACGATCGGAGTTCCTCTCGTCGGGATGCACAACGCGTGCGGACTCCCGGTCATCGCGCCCTGGCCGGACAACTCGTTCATCGGGACTCTTCGGATCGGTAACGATTTTTCGAATGAATTTCGTCGAATCGACGTCCGCAGGACTCATCCGAAACGGAAAGCTCCGCAGCCTGAGGAGAGACGAGAAAAAATTAACGTCGGGTCGTCCAGAGTCGAGGACAAAGAACTTCCGGTCGTCGAGGGGAACGAGAGGACCGGAAGTGTGGGGAAAAAAATTTTAAAGCGTCCGTCGTTCAAGGCTGATAAAATTCACACGATGCCGTACAAACAGCGTTACAGCAGACGAAACGTTCTCAAAAAAGTTCACAGCAAAGAGTCGCGAGGCAATGAAAATTGCCCGAGCTTTGACAAGCGCTCGATTGGCCAGCGAAGCATCAAAAGGTCGACGCTGTACGCGAAGGACGAAGGCGACGAAGCTGCCGAGGTACTTACTGGACTTTGTCTCAATCCTCTCGCGAGAAACAAGAGCGCCACGAACATGATGTGGTGAAGAAATGAGCTTTTTATTCTCAGGCTTTTTTTTGAGTATTCTTCTTTTACGGATAATGACGAAAATACCAAAGATGACAAATTTTTTGCTCTATTGTTATAATTATTTATTTTACTCATGCGAATCTTTGCTGCCCTCGGAAAAGTTAGTACAACCGATTTAAGTGTGATCTTTTAAGGGATTCATTTATTTCTTCGAATCGAAAGTTTTTTTATTTTTATTTATTTCATAAATGCGTATTTTTACTCTAGGCATATTTCTTTACACATGCGTCGACTTGTATTTTGAATTTTAATGTTTTTGATATTTTATTTTTAAAGAACGTACTTGAAACAGAGAAAAGATGTTTTGAATTTACTTTAAGAATTTTATAAGAAATCAATGAATGAGCGTTTTATTAAAAAATAGAAAAAATAATATGAAAATTTTACTGGATAAAAATTTAATCGAAGAATCGTGTTTGCTATTTTTTGGTGTAGATATACGACGAGAAAAATATTTTCCATTTTTGAATAAGTCTGAGTCAATAAAATCTGTCACTGCAGGATGCCTAAAAGTTTTTGATATAAAATTTATCTCGTGATAAAATGTACCAAATTTTTGTCTCGTATATGAGACATCGTGGAAATTCATGTGGTATAAAATTTTCTTGACTATTAACTAATTAGCTTCTACTTTACTTATTGAGTTGAATTAAATTGGGTTGAGTTAATTTGCGTTGAATTGGAACTGAAATGCTTCTCCTGGTAACTGGTCAATAAAAGTCCGTACGTAGCGATCGAGATAACCATCTATGAATCAGAAAAAAATTAAATTAATTTTACAAAATAATTCCTATTAAATTGTGATTTCACTTACGGAATACAGGAGGGTCAATCTTATTTCAAAAAAATCGGCGGCACTGAAGCTGACGCGATTGTGCAGCATGTAAAGTTGCATGTACACTCTTTCCTGAACAAATTTAAAAAATAATTATTTTTTTTCTTTGCACATATTTTTAATTAAATTTTACCATGACAGCTGAATCTTCCATGAGGGTAGTCTTATCCTGCGATATGCATTTCCCTGCGTTGTTCCCCTATAAATTATATACAACTATTTAAACAAACATTGAAGAATTAAAAAATTTTTTACAAACTCGATTCTTGAAAAAATTAATTTTTGGCTATAAATTTTTTTTATATCACAAATTTGTGGACTGGAATTTTGGATATTTAAATTCTGCAATCAATTTACAATGAAGAAATTATTTCTGACCGAAAAATATTGAAATGTAGAACAAATTAATTTTATGAATGTAATTTATAAAAATTTCTGTACCAACTTTTTTATATAATTTTTATAAATGTACATTTTTTTATATCTATACAAATTTAAACATATAAATTTTTATATACAAATATTTTTATGCGTGCATACGAAACATTAAAAAATTTTTTGACATGGACGATCGGATTTTTGAAAATTTTTCCAAACTCACTTCCTCGGCAGTCGCGTCGCAGACTTTGCAGGTGACGAGAATTTCGAATACCAGGATAGTACTGTAAACGGCGGCTGCCTGCCAGTGATAAAAAGTCGCAGCGTAGATGTACATTATCGAAGAGAAAAACAAATTGGAAAACCAGCCGAGCAACAGGATACTGTAAACGTCATTGATCGTTTGCATTGCACCGATTAAGGTCGCGTAAAGAAAAAGCACGTCACCGGACGTCACGGACTTCAAATGTTTCGGTGCAAAATCCCGAGTCCAAGACACACTCGGCAGTACCATTCGATTGAAGTGCAAAAATCGTTGATAAATCAGATGAACGAGCAAATTGAATTTCAATATCGTCAAGAGATCCGCAAATTCTTCTATCAAAAATTTCACATTTTCCGAAACTATTTCTCGCCACGGTCTATCATTCCGTTTGGACTCCTCCACTGAATTGATTACGATCGCCCAAATCGTTAGGGCCATGGCGATTAATAAGAAAATCCAATATCTTCCAATTCGGTCTTTCCTCGAGTGTCCCAGTTTTGCAACTTTTTCATCGTATGTTGTAAGTTGGTCGAAAAACTACCAAAATGACGATACATCGAAATATGAAAAAAATTAATTTTGAATTATAAATAATTAATTAATTCAAAATTTAAAGAATTTTTATCAAATTTTACCAAGTTTCGTAAGGTGGTTGATCAAGTATTCTCTAGTCAAATGAGAGTCCGCGTAAACATTTTTTTAAAAAGTTACTTGTTTCTGTTTTGGATCACAGGAAAAATGATTGTTACTACACTTCAAAAGATTCCACGGAGAATTACTGTCAAAAAGTTATCAGGAGAATAATATTTAAGATAAAGTTGATCAATTGACTTCGTCGTCATCAGCTGTTTTCATTCATGA
>JAPYYX010003166.1:0-12056 GCA_030522605.1 Cremastinae sp. B BG-2022a
CTTCAAATTGTGAGGGATTATTCGTTATATCCTAAATAACAATTCCCCAAAGTTTGACGGAAATCTGCGGTTTTTTAATTTACTGATGGGCCACCTTAAAATGAAAAATCAATTGACATAGCAGATCGAAAAAGATCATTTTCTTTGGTAATGAAAGACATTTAAACAAAAATTGAAATAAATCATTAATTAATTACTTGAAATAAGACGTCAAACCTAATAACAACTTAACAAATTATGGAAAAAAAATTTTTTTCGTACTTTTTGGAGAGGTATCCCATTTTGACCGCTAAAAAAAATTTTTTTTCTCATGAAAATTTTATTTCAGCTGAAAATTGAATTTGTTTCCATCAATTGTGATTAAAAAACAAGAAATTCAGCATATTTAAACCCTTGGTATCGAACATTTTTCTTAAGTACCCCATTTTGCCCTACACCCTACCCTATATTTTTTAAATTTATTTATTTTATTTATTTAAATAATATTTATTTTATTTCTGTAATTTATTTCGATTTTTTTTGTTAAAATAATCTTGACTTTTGCGAATATATTGGGTGACCACAACCTCCGTGGTTTGGGTCGAGTTTTGGAAATCTTACAGATTCTATTTTTTTCTTTTGACTTACAAGTAATTTTCGACTGATTGATCTTGACTGATTTCGTTTTCGACGAAGAGCTCGCTTCGAGCTGGCTCGTTGTCGAAAAACGTGTTGATTTGAAAATTTGCAAACTCGTGAGACCCGGTCCAAGGCGGTGCTCTCACGTAAGTTTGCTCATTGAAAATGTATGAAAATGCGGATTCGATCGACTCGCATCCAGTCGGTGATAAAAATTAAATTAATAATTTCGAATCTCAAAAATTTAACCAGTTAAGAACTGACTAAAACTAACAAATTGAATTATTCAATAATAATAATGATAATAAAAAACCGACCTAGGACGTAACAGTCTCGGTTTGTGTTTTGCGTTTGAAATACGAAATAGCAAAGGCGCTCGATTTCTCTTCTCCTCCCAACCGGTAATGGATGCCCTCGGAATGAACCTCCGGAATTATCGTCTTGATATATAAACGTTCAGAAATAAATACATATATGTATTATATAATACATAATAAATATATACAAAGCATATAAGTGCATGTAATTGTGTAGGATGTGTGTACGCGCTTTTCTGGTTGTATCTCCTACCAGCGTCTTGTTCTCTCGATTATCCCATGGGATTCTTGTCCCACTGAGCTCGAATATTTATGTCAGTATTAAAGCCGCAAGGCACATAATCAAACATCGTCTTGATGTATACAGATACGCTCGTACACTCTCAGGATCTTCCTCTGTGTATAAAATTCGTGGCTTTAATGAACAACGGTGATAAGAGATTAATATGAGCGAAGGAATGATATACGTTCGACATTTTAAGATAGAGATATCGAATTTTCAGGATATCATAACTCGTTTATCCAACGTACACAACTCCGCAATTTTCGCCTCCTCGTGCCAGCAAATATCGGACGATGGAAATTTAAAAAATTGCTCCAGTTCAATTTCATTTATTGCTGGAATTTTTTTTTAATTTAAAAAATAAATTAATTTTAAAATGGTTCGGCTCTCACATATTTTCGCTACATCTTCATTAAGCTCCTCGATCCCCCTTCTCATTCCTTTATGAGATATTTCACCCGGGAGTAAATCGAATTTGTCAGGAAACACAGAAGCTCTGTGAAGATATTAGAGAGCAAGGGGAACGATGAGGGAGCCTCGCTTCAAGAATATCGAGCTTAATTGTCTTCAAGAATGCTTTAACACACGAAAAATCTTAATCTTAATAAATTAACATTTAAATTAGGGATTCGCAATTATTTTCTACTTAAAAATATTTTCTTCGACTTTCTTCCCATTTTTTCATCATTATTTTAAATGTTG
The DNA here is from genome assembly GCA_030522605.1 of Cremastinae sp. B BG-2022a. NCBI lineage: Eukaryota > Metazoa > Arthropoda > Insecta > Hymenoptera > Ichneumonidae > Cremastinae sp. B BG-2022a. Next base: position 1,921 of record JAPYYX010003166.1, read on the forward strand.
ATAAAATAAATATCTAATGAATCGTTTAAGAAGATTATGAATAATTATAGGTTTTCGAATTCCTGTTAGTTCGATGAATTATGAATCTGTATAATGCAACTGTAAAAATAAAACGAACTGTATCTCATATTGATGATCATTTCACACAAAATGATAATTCTCTTTAAAAAAAAGTCAATGCGAATAAAAGAATTGAAATTATGACAAAATTAATTAAAAAATTTTAATTTTATAAAATTATAATTTTATAAAATTTTTAAATTTCAAAAAATGGTCACTTAAAAAATAAAAAATTCAAAATTTTTATCAAATTTCTAATCCACATTAAATCCTGCAATATCAAAATGTATACAAAATTATCAGCATAAATACATGAACTGTGAATAATCAGAGAAACCATTTGATTGATTTTGTTTGACGAAATACAAATTTGTAATTCGAAATATTCGATCGCATGAATCAACCGCACAATATCTCGCTGAAGCCATTCGCATCAGATATACAAAACCGAATGGATATGTATTTCAGTTTGAAGAAAACAGACGATATGATGATTACAGTCAAGGCAGCGTTTATTCGCGTTCCATCTCTGCGCTTTGCGGTGAGCCGCGAGGCAATTAATTCTCCCATCGCGAGATAGAGGATAACGGAGTGAAAAACGTTGGAAGATAAAACGGGAGGGAGAATCCGTTTGTGATAGTCAAATAAGAGAGTTGAACGATCGATCGTACGATCGGGGGGGGGGACTAGTCGCGGGGATTGCGATCATGGGAGATTTGGAGGCGTAGCACGGGTTAATAGAAGAGTGTGTGGAGAGCGGACGTGAGCGGCGGTATGGAGCTCAGAGGCAGAGGAAGGGGTGAATGGATGCTGGAAATTGAGCATTTAGGGCAGAAATCCGCGAAGCCTGGGCGCCTGTAACTAATAGGTTTCGTTATGAGCTACATTCAAAAGGATTTGCGGCTGCAACAAAGCGGGATATCTATATCATCGTGAAACGTTCAGAAAACATTCTACGATCATTCTCATAATTTTTGGTCTGAGCCCGATTTTGTCAATAAAAAAACGAAAAAAAAAAATTTCATCTAAAAATAAAAAAATTGAAAGAGTAAGATAAATTGTCGATGGAAATATTTAATCGACGAAATACACGCAAATTGAACGGAAAAAAATTCAGTAGCAAACATTTTGCGCCGATGAGAATTCATCGTGTAAATATCGAGTGGCATTTCGATGGTCGAATGCCTCTCGAGACTAATGATTTTCGAAATATAGTATTTCTGAGGGGGGAAAAATGAAAAAAAAGGCGCGGTGAAGAGCGTTGAAATCGGTCCGGCGCGCCGGTCGCGCGCGCGCTTGGCTCAAAAAGCGAGTGACCTCTGCGGTGGAAATTGCAGGATGAAGCCCGGAAAACGAAAAGCGGGAGCCAATGGAGAGCTTCAACCGGGCGCGTATATTGAGGAGAATCGTTTCACGCTTCGACGACGACTGATATGAAGCAGCGATGCCTCCACCGTGAAAATCCTTTTGTATATGCGCACGTTACCGCGTATCGATTAACAGTTGCACCCTCCAAAACGTTATTACTTTGAGCTCGGATCGCGGTTTAAGGGGGAAGGAGTCCGAGCAAAAAACATCATCGCTCGGAAAAAAAAACTCGAAAACAAAAAATTAAAGCTGCACGAATGGAAAAAATACGCGGAATGGATTTTGATGGCAACAGATATTTTCTCCCCGCGGCCTTTTATCTGAATCCAGCTTCGAGGTATTTATTTTTGTATTTTCCATTTTTTTTGGAAAAATCATTTTTTTTGGCGATGAATGGACGTGGATGACCCTTATATTGCGTGAATCTCCGAGTTATTGTGTCCATTGAAAATGGAGATAATGAATAAAAAGAGAAAAAGATATGATAAAGATAAAATGACAAAAGGTCCAGAAATGTTTTTCACTGACAGGTCGATTTTCCATTTTTGCCCGGCAATACACGAGAGAAACTATTGCAGGTAACGAGGAAACAAGAACGTCTGTGATGGAACAGATTTTTTTGAAAATATTGAAACAAACGTGATACAGAAATTTTTGTATCGAGAGAAAGAGAACAAGAGAGAGAGAGAGAGAGAGAATATTTTTCAAAAGAGGAATACGAGAAGGGAATGAGAAGAAGCGAGTATGAAATCCTGCAACGACCTGGCCAGATCTCTATATCAACTACGCAGAGCTGTTGATAGTGCACGCTTTTTTACGTCCATTTTAATTTTTACAATACTTCGAGACAGTATCAGCTTTTTCTCAGCGAGACAATCTATTTTTCCCTTTCCAGTTTTTTCATCTCTTTGATTTTTCATCCTGTCTCATTTTAGGTAGGATGAGTCGCGTGAAGTTTTTGAGACAAATTTTTCTAATTCAATATCTCGACTTCTGGATGATAAAACGTCTTAAAATTTGGTATACATTTTCATTTAAGTATTATCTAGGCCTATGTAAAATTAAAAAAAAATCTGTCTCAAAAAATTTCACGCGTCTCCCACCTTAAATCCCACAAATAAAAAAAAAACTGAACATCAATTTTCCGTTTAAATTTTTTATACTTTAAGCCCTTCCCCAGATTTTGGATACAGTGAACGTAAAATGTATTAAAAATGTTATGAAATTCGAGAAAAATGTGGCGTTATCCATTTTTTATACTATTCACATTTTAATCCTCTACACACGTTTCAAAAAATAAAACCTTTTTTCGATATTTTTAATAGTTCAAAAGAGATGTAAAAAAATTATACAAATGGAGATTGGGATGGAAACTCAAATATACTCCCAAATCGATACTCTGTATACTCTCAAACTTGCTCTTTTATAGGTTTTAAATGTATTTGTAAAATATTTAATTTCCTGTGAATTTCAGTAGGATAAAGGAAAAACCAATAACTGCATTTTTTTGTATTTGTCGAAAAAAAATTGATAAAAATAATGCACATATTATGATCAACACACCGACTAAATCCCTCGTAAATTCGAAATCAATCGAAAATTTCTCACCGTCGTACATACCACGAAGTCAGCCTTTTATTCTGTAGCTGACATCATGAATATGCTTCAGCACAAGACGTCAAAGCCAAATGTGATTCCAAGTAACGTTGAAAGTGTTTGACAGTAACGGAATAAATTCTGAATTCTAAGATGGATGTATATAAGTAAAGAGAATGAGCGGAAAAAGAGAGGAAGAGAGTTGGAAAGAAAGAAGACTGACGGAATAGAAAACGGGAAACATGAATAAGAAGTAAGAAAAGAAATGCGAAGAATCGAATCAAAGTCAAAAAATTATTCAGTCCCAATATGTACTTATACAAGATTTTTTTCTGAAAATAATTTCGAAAATTTGGTAATTATTTAAAAGTGATAGAAAATTTCCTGCGTGAATGAGTTGCACTATTCCCAAATTTCGAACATTTAATTAAATAATAATAATGTCATTGAATAAATAATAAAATAATTGATATAAAATTTCTACAAATAATAATTCTGCAATATTTTTTTTGTGCAATTATCTATTTATATTCCAAACAATTACTCTGTATTGCAAACTGCGATTGATAAATAATGTACATGATGGAACAGAAGGTCGTTAAATTTTTAACGTTGAAAATGTTCCTGATTGAATCACAGCGGCGTATCTTTTTACTTACGCTTCCCCTTTACCTACCTCACGTTCTTCCATCCGCGATTCATCCGAACAATGTGGTAGTAAGTCTCCGTATTGGCTGAAAGATTTAACCCAGTTAAATAGATTTCTCAAGTACACTCTCTGTGCCCATAACTTTCTTTTACTTAGTTGTACAGAATACAAAATAGATATACGTGCTTGGAGCCAGGAGTAAGAGCGGAAAAGATAAAATGGGAAGAAGGGAGATCTTAAATCCCCATTGGATCTTGAGAGCATCGCGGCTCGAGAGTTTGCCCGACAATTAATTTAAGATTTAATTCGCTGGAGTAATGGGTCCTTTTTCCAATATACATGCACATGGATAATGTATATTGATTTTTACAAAAGTGTGAGAGAAATTTATTTACATTTTTTTTCTACCAATATTTTTAATTTCATTTACAAATTGTAGTAAAAAAATGTTAGGCTATAAAAATCCCTTAATTTTAAAAATATTCTAAAGTAAATATTATAAAGTACGAAATTTCAAGTTTCGGAGAGCAAATCTAAGCAAAACTAAATTTCGCCTCAAGCCAAATTTCTCGAATAATATCTAAATAAATAAATAAGTCAAGGCGTTAACTTTAAAAATTGATTCATCATCAAGCTGCTGGGAATGGGTGCCTCCATTTCCGATGACGTATTCGGAGCACAGTCAATTAATTGTGCACGGGATAATGGAAGCAGGCGTTAATGAAAATGGATTTCTTTCGCGTCTCCCATATCTCGTATACGGGCTTCTCTCCCTTGTTTCGAAATTGTTTTAATTTATAATGCTAGCAACAACGTGAGCTCCGCGTTTGCTGTTCTTCTTTTTTGGATTCGAATAATTTATTTTGCTTCGTTAATGTAATCAAAATGATTTACGTTTCTTACGCGATATTCTGTATACAATTTTGTTTGGTCATAACTTATTTTATTTATTGACAAATTTATTACTGATCTTATTTATTTATTAATAAATTTATTGATAAAATGCAAAATTTAGTATAAAACATTAACTATAAATAATTATTGAATTTGATTTATTGACAAATTAGTAATTATTAATTTATACTAAATTTTTTAACAGTAATTTTGAAATTTCAAGCTTATCTCTCAGTTTTTTCTGTGCAGGTTCGATTTAACAAGATAAATTTTTTTCAAGGTAGGATTTAGGATGTTCCATTTTTATCGAATATTTTCGCGTTTATACAACGAATTCATTATCCGTACTCCTTTCCTATTTTAAAAACAATATTTTTCATTCTTCAATTTTCATCCAAATTTCAACATAACGAAATTTTTCTCCAGGCTAAAATTTCAAAAAGGAAAATTCCTCAATGATCCATATGTATGAAAAATTGAGGCTTGAATTAATAAGCGAAACGTTAAAACATCCGTCGGTCATTTCTCTTTCATCGATCCTTTTTTTCCGGTTGATCTATTTTTCAACCGCAAGCCGAAGTTTATCGGCAAAGCCGGAAAAACCGTAGGAGGGTCAACTTGATTCTACGTACAAAGTGGCTAGGCATTTAAATATATCGAACGTTCGAGAAAACTCCCGAGACCGAACGAAAGGCAGAAAAGAGTGATGAACTGTTTGTTTCTGAATAGAAGCCGGTGCGAATGGGCGCAAAGTGTGTTTGCATTTATACATACAAATATGTATAAATTTTTTCTTCATTCACTCTTTTTCGCATGTCCATGTGCGAAGGGGTTTTCTTTCGCCATTTTTTTTTCATTCAACATCCTCCAGCCATTGTCTCTTTTTTCTCGCTTCCTTTTTCTCTATATCCCCAAACAATAGAAAATATTTCACGCTCTATATTGTCTTTTCAGGGCGCTTCGACTTTTTGTCTCCTACAACCTCGCTCCAACTTTTTTCCCTCAATAAAAAAATCTCCGAAAAATGTTCAACAAAACTAAAAATGCTGTAAAAACGAAAAATAAACCATCGGCGCAAAGGATATGATCCGATTTATAAAATATGAACGAGCCCGAGCTTTTGCTGAATTTTGCGAAAATATGGAATTGATAATGGAACCGTTAATGTGGGAGAAAAAATTGGGACATCCTGGTGCATTAACACAAATCAATAGTCACATAATATCCATTAAACATTTACAAAGACCCGGTACGAATAGAACAAAGTGGTCATAGAGGTTAGTCAGAGGAGTGACGCTAATGAAATATATAAAAGTATATATCTCTATTATGTATGTATAACTATATCGGTATTAATGGTCAGTGTATAAATATGTAGATTTGTATAACGGACATAGAGCCGCAAGGTACACGTTAACCTATTTACTTCGGGATGGAATACACGTAGGCCGAAGAGTGAACGCATGGTTCATGGCATTACACTTGCGGCTTGGTCTAAATTCGAGCCATCCTCCACAACGAGCCCTCTCTTTCTCCACTATCGCATACCGGCCATGATACAGTTCGACCGCAACTACGAAATTTTCGTGCGGGGCCCAACCGTTTAATTAGTCAGCCAAATATGTAACCGGCATTAAAACGAGAGGACTTGTTCTCATCCTTCTGCGCTAAACACATGTGTGCCTGTATATATTCGAAGAAGTATGCATTCAGGATGTTCAATGGAACTTGCGAAATCGAAACGGCCATTCGTGCTTTTACCTGAATAACGATCAATGTGGTTGATTTGGATGGTCTGTATACAGGTGGACACTTGACTGAAGAGGTCAGAATGCTTACAAGTCCAATGAACCAAATGGTACGCTTACTTGATAGCGATATTGAGGAGAAATTTTAATCGTGCGTTTCACACTGCGTCCAAGTGACTCAGCATGCACCTTTAGCCTTAACTAGATATGTAATTTTGGATGCAGGCCTTTTTTTAGGACTCATGAACTGTTTTTGGTATTTATAAGGTACACCCTACATTATGAGCTTATGATCCTACGATTATTGAAGGAAGTAGGTGCTTTTGTTGTTGTTGCCATTTTAAGTTGTTGCCATTTTATTTGTGGCATATTATTTGTTTTACGAATTTTGGAAAAGTTTAAGTGTACGTATGGTTTTTTCATCGCCAACCAACTAATAGACTTCACAAACCTAGATTTTTTAAAAACCGACAGAGTAAATCTGACCCATGTGTGACGAACAAGGTATCACCAGGGAAAAGTGGCAACAAAGAGTTAATTCCCAGGAACGAGCCATTATCCAAGCTTCATTGGACAAAAATTTGTTCTATCAAAAACGGAAATAATCCAATCAACGGTCACATATTGAACCCATCTTCTTTACCTCCTACAAAAATTGCATTCACTTTAAAAAAAATCGAATTCAAAGTCAACGAGTAGTCATTCGTTGGTTAGATTGAGTAGAATTTATATTCTGGATTCAATTTGTAGGATGAAAGGTGAAAATAATCCAACCATTGTTCACATGGTTTCCAACTTCTTTGTGAAAAAATTACATTGAAATCCAATGTTACAATCGTTCGATTACAATGGACAGGCAGAATAACATGTTTGATTAATTAAATTATTGATCCTTGTGAATTTGAACCAGAAGTAGATTGAATTGATACACTGGTCATATGGCCAAGTTTGACCGCAGCTACAATAAAAATTTCGTACGAGGCACTTTTCAACTTTTTAATTATCCAGCTGAATGTGAAACCAATATGAAAACATGAGGACCTGTTCTCGTGCTTCTGTGTTGTAGACGTGTATCTCTATTTATTCCCAAAAATACGAGTTCACGATATTTAATGGAGCTAGTGAATGCGTTATATCGTTTTTACCTGAGCACCAACCATTGTATACGTGACTGGTCTATTTATGAATTTCATATACTATCTCTTTTCATACTTCGGTTGCACACGCATGTAGACAATTGAGTGAAGAGGCTAAAAACGCTTACTGTAGTTCAATGAATCATATGACACATGTGCTCGCTTGCGATATAACGACCAATATTAATACCCATCGATGGAACTCTCCAAGCTTGATTGGATAAAAATTAATCGTAAAACTGAAGAACCGCATGTTCGCACGATTTGAATTTCTTTATTTAAAAATTGCATCTAATTGCAATATTTGTTCATATCATTCGGAAAATTGATCCAAAATATATTTTAGCGTGTTTTATCGATGATCAAATTTTTAATTTCAAGCCTGACATAGATCGAATTGAAGAATGACAATTTTCCGAATTATTTCCGGATGTTCGGAGTCGCGCGGTTATTCGTTCGATAAATATTACACCGAGACATCGGCGAAATGAAATAATTATCGTGAAAGCTCACGCAAATTAGCTGGATGAATGTATTATTTTAACTACAGCCATGCAGTATAGAATGTTCATTGCATCCTCTTCGATCGATACGCTCATTTTTCGACACGCACACGGGTTCACAACGCGTGCCAGGCATAGAAATTCGGATATCAATATCTACGTCAGGATATCATGGAGTCGTTTGAAATTAATTCGGCTTCCTCGTTTCTGTATCCATTCCCATTCACCATAAATCGTTTCGATTATACTTTTGCATCGCTTGAGGTGTGAGCGATTAAAATGCTGAATACATTTTTTTGTGAATAATAATTCCAAATAAAAATTCTATTTGGTAATTTCATTGTGTAGGCTTCACAATGTTGAAATTTATGAGAAAATTCGGAAATTAAGAGAAAGGTCGCAAGCGCACGTTGATGATGACCAGGGTAGAAAGGTCGCGAGAGATGAGAGGGGCGAAGGGAGGAATGTCCGGAGTTACTCCGCCAATAAATAATTCAGTAATCAATTTACACAACTTTTGCTCGGAAGCTCATGGCACGACCGACAGCATCGCCCGAAAGCGAGTATACCAAAACTATTTTCATTTGCATGCGGCGAGTCCCTCGAGCGGCTTTGATTTTATTTCACCGACAGGGAAACGAGAGACCGAGCACGGTGTGTACACTAGGGCGAAAAAAAAAGGATACAAAAGAATCGTTGTTTCCTCCGGTTTTGTCCTCACTCTTCGAAAGCTCCGCCACGTATTTCAACAGCGAAAAAAACCCTTTTTCTCACTTTACATTCCGAAACCGACGTTGTACTACATTTTTATTTATTTTTTCTATTTTACGTTGCTGATGACAGCCAGTTTAAACTTGTTTCTTCTCGAGATGAAGAGCGCGACGAGCGAGAGAGAAAAAAAATCGTTTACACTCGCAACGAATTTATTTGCTGAAATTTTTACCCCTCGTCAAAGTATCAAGGAAAAATGTAAATAAGAATTTCCGATTATTCGCCGCTGGTGAAGTCGAGACGGAGAAAAGCACGGAAACGAAGCCAAGAAGGCGAAACTCACGCTCGGCAAAGTTTACGCGAGAGTCGCGACGCAGCCGAGCCGAGCAAAGTAGTTTTCACGAAAAGGCATACGAGCTTAACCTTTTACCTAACAAATCTTTCGCGCGAGCTGGTATGTGTGTTGAAGGAAAAAAAAAATAACGTCCAGAACGGTGCAAGAGTGTTCGGTCGTAGTTTTCGCTGGTGGAATCCGATAAAATTGTTGGTACGGGTTGAGGCGCACGACCGCGATACTAAAACCCTTAACGGTTGTATAGCGAGGCTAAATTGCTGATTGTAAAGTACCCCTACGGGAGCCTCGCCCCCTTTCTTAACGAGCTTGCGAAAAGGAGCTAGAAAGCTTCACAAAATAAAATGTATGTGTGTTTATGTACATGTGGATGTATATTTTTAGTTATCCATATATGTGTTCGCCTATGAAAAGGGAGACTGGTTAAGGAGTGCGTGGTCTTGCTTCAAGATCCGTCGTCACCTCGAAACGGGACCATTTCTTAAACCGCTTTCTCCTCTATTTGCCGTTTTTCACACCTTTTTTCTCTTCTACCCTTTTTAGCATTAAGCTTGCTCTCCTTTCGCTACCATACGACTCTCTTTTTTCTCTATTTATGTTACTATATTTCACAATTTATTTCGTACTTTTGAATATGGCAATGCTATGGCTTAATAAACCATCATTCATTCATTTTATATTTAATTTGATATTTAACCATAGAACTGAAAGCTGGGGAAGATATCTACCCCAGTCATACTCTGAATTTTGATTTTCAAGTAATCAGAGATACTATCGACTGCAGATTTATACTACAATTTAGTTCAAGGTTCTAACAGTACGGCGAGCTCACGAGACTCTGCTGTTTCTGATTGTCTGAGAAACAGTGAGGACGCAAATTTTGTTTGGGGCCATTTCTACCCTAGTTGGTGGTTTCCGTCAGTATTTTGTATAAGGAATTTTTTTCTTTTTTTCTAAAATTAAAGTTTTATAAAACCTCATTTTATGATAATATAAAAAAGAATTTAAAAAAATTACATGTAGGGTAGGGTAGGGCAAAATGGGGTACTTAAAAAAAGTTTTCGATTCCAAGGGTTTAAATATGCTGAATTTCTTGTTTTTTGATCACAATTGAAGGAA
>JAPYYX010003168.1:0-18850 GCA_030522605.1 Cremastinae sp. B BG-2022a
TTCTTTTGTAAAAAATAAACACAGAATAATAATATTAAAAATGAATAAATAATTAATTCTTTGAGCTGTTTAATCGTACATTCAAATTCGTTTCTCACTCTAATCAATATTTCTCGTACTTTCTATCGAAGATTTTTAATTTATTTTTTTGAATATATATTTATTGGTTTACAGGTGAAAGATGGGGACTGTTTGCCACCGATAATCTGTCACCGCTGCGTGTACAAGCTGGACATATTACACAACTTTCGCGAGGTCTCGCGAAAATCGGACATCATACTCAAGCAGTACCTGGACTGCGCCAAGCAATTGTCATCACAAGAAAGCCAGGTAGAGACCCCGTTCCCGTTCGTTGGCATTGTCGTCCGGCACCTGTCGCTATCCCTCATCGCTCAAAGAAAAAAAAAAGATTCATCAATGTTGAAAGGAAGAGGATGAAATTATTTTAACAAAAAAAAATATATATATACAAACACATGTTTAAAAATTGTATTGAAAGAAATGAAAAGAAAAACATTTCTATCGGAAAACAAGTGAAAAAATGCTGATAGCACGTAAATTGGATATGATACAAAGTTCGCAATTTCTCGATTAGAATTGGCCGAAACTGCTGACAGCGAACAGTCATACAATTCCGAGTAACGATGAAACAGGAATGTGCAACATGTGCAATCTGATTGTAGATTAAAATTCTCGTACACGAGCGTACGTTCGTGTACGAGAGATTCTTTTTTTTGCTTTTTTTTTCGAGCACATGCACCACGATTTAACGAGATTTCCGAGCGTTCTGAGCTTTTCTGCAAATATATTTGTATTGGGATGCATCTCGTTTGAAATTTACGTCATCCGAAGCCAAGTTACATTATTTTAGAAGTTTCTGTTGGAATAAAAATTCTTTTGGTAAGAATTATTCGAAAACGATTTATTTTGAGAAAAGCGATGAAACTCGTCGGAAATCTCGCTTACGTTGCCAAACTCTTTTTTTTCCACATTGGATGCGTTCGATGTATCACTCGCGTTGCGTAATCCGCCACAAGGCCGAAAATTCCCTAGGAATTTCGACCTTATCACTCTGACCCTGATTCGCTCTGAGGATAAAAAAAAATCAAGGTTCATAAAAATAAGAAAATAGCGATAAAAGCGGCGAGACGAAGGCTCTATTCTCATCTGGACTTTGAAAGTTCGTTGTTCGTTCGAACATTTTTTTCATTCAATTGTCTCGTTTTTGCACCGTGTATTCTCATTTTGATGAAAAATAATGTTCATTTTTTGCCGATGAGACACGTCGCGTGATTACGCTTGGTCAGAGATTAATAATCAGTTGAATTTTCCGCAAGATACAGAATACTGAAAATAGAATCGACATTTAAAAAAATATTAAATGAAAAATCATTGTGAACAAAGTATTTAAATTAATTTTTTATTTTCAGGATAAATCTTTCTCCACTGCCAAAATCAAGGACGAGAATCCGACGCAGTCGTTTTTGCAATTGAACAAGACTTTGTTCGAGGATGACGCGAATTCTCATGAGAAGGGCCATGAGGAGTCAAGAGGGTGCGAGGAAAACAACGAGCACGAGGAACGAGCCGGAAGCGACGTGAAGTGCGAACCGGAGGATGACACATGCTCGAACAGCAGCGATCCGGAGAGGCTGGAGATCGAGGATCGCGAGGTCGAACACCCGGACAGCGACGGCGAGGAGAACGGTTACGACATGACCGTCAACAAACGAATCAAACTCGAGAACAGCTACGAGACAATGTCCAAGAGAAGCACGTCCAACGCTGGCAGTCCCGTAAACAGAATGGACACACCCGAGAGCAATTGCTCGGACACTCACATTGATCAGGAAACTACAAAATTATGGCAAGCGCTGGCTAAGTAAGCAATTTTTAACGAAAAACATTTTTCGATGAAGAAAAATGTTTTCACGGACGCAACTTTTATTGTGAATTTTTTCATGATTTTTCGGAGAACTCATTTTTACAGAACAAAATATAAACTTTATTTAAATTTTTTATCTGTGGACAAAATTTTCTAGATTCGTCTTATATCGTTTTTTGAGCTTCATTTTGAGTATTTGGAACAAAGAATGCATTAAAAATTTCGCGATAAGACGAGCAATTCGAACTGTCCAAGCTTTCCATGGCTTTTCTTATGTGAGACCATTTAGAGTTCTATTAATAGTCATGATCGTAAATCAAGATTGAATAATAATGAGTCGCGCACAGTGATATCACTCGTTTCATTGCCAACCTTTTTTCTCTCCATTCGCTCTTGCTGTCTCGTCTCTCTCGTCACTTGCAATTGAATCGTACGTTTTTTACGCCATTTTCCAATTTTTAGAGCAAAAGTTTCACTTAATTGTCAAAAGAATAAAAATAAAGAAGATTAAGAAATTATTTGGTTAGTGAATTAAAAAGTAAAATCTCAATTCTGTTTGAAGATTGTATTTCATTTGATATCGTCAAGTGCTGATGCAAACAGAGATAAAAGTTTCGAAGCAAGTTTCGCTAATGTGCCGATAAGTTGGAACCTCTGAGTAGTGTTGACCCGAGAGTGTTTATTTTCGTTATCAGAATCGAGATAAGGGACTATTCCTACCTGCAACCAGTAACGAATACCAGTAGCCTCTGTTTGCCTTTGTAAACATTGCCTTTTGTTATCATTCTTTACACATTTCCCATTTGAAGATCTCAAAATCCATTATCTTCTTGAATTGTCTCATTATCCTGATCTTCCACAAATTCTAGAATTAGTTTTTTAAATACATGCATCGAATTCAATGGATTTAATGTTAAATTGTTTCATTTTTCTTCCAACAGCAACAGGAGTTTGGAAATAACGCGGACAAACGGCGACAAATTGAACAATGGATTTACTGGAGAGGCAACGAATTTGTTGAGATCGTTGATAAACAATCGACAAATCGGCATAACCGCGGTCGACGGAGATCGGTCTTCACCGCAGATCAGATTCTACAGGGACACGCAGGGTACGGCGATGGAGAGAACGGTTCCGGACTCGATCCTCGGAAACCGGACGAACATGCCGTGCCTAGAAAGCAAGGTACAAGAAATCTTCGTGTCAGGACGTTGAGAATATATTCTCGCGTCGCTGAGGAATTTTCGCAAGAGCCACCTTGCTTCCGAATCTCAAATATTTGTCAATCGTTAAAAAAAGGCCTCAACTGAGAAAATTTTTGTGTGGAAGCCTCGTATATCCAAAAAGGTAGAACAAGAAGTAAGAATGAGATAGGAAGAAGAAAATAAGAGAAAATGGGAAATGCCCAAGCGACTTACCGATTTTACACTATAAAAATTTTTGACCCCGAGTATTCTTGGGCAAATAAAGTTTCTTGGAGGAAAGAAGGCAGAGGAAAAAGGAGGAGAGGGAAAAGAGGCTTGTTTGCACGATGCAAATAATTCTCGGTTGCCTCGTGGAGGAGAAAAGGCTGGCTCGAGCGAGCAGCAGGTATAGAAGCGTTATAGTAACTGTGCGAGGCTAACAAAAGTGTAGAGGCAGGTCAGGTGACCCTTGGGTGTCAAAGGATCCCTTGGGGCGCTATTTAGGTCCCACCTGCCCTTCAGGTATATTCAGGAACATTTTCCAGGCTCGGAGAAACTCGACAGATAATAGATAACTACCGGGAAAAGGGCCCTTTTCGATCTTTCTTCTTATGATAGTCCGAAGCGTAGTCCGAAGTGCGCAGTTAAGAAAATTCTAATCCTACATCACAAATGCAAACAAAAAAAAATGTTTGTATTCTATAACTTGACGGAGATCAAGAAAATTTATTTTCTTTATCACATAATTAATTTGGCGATAAAAAATTTAAAAAAAACATACATTCGTGGAATTTAAGTTTCAACGAAATCTCAACATACAGTACCAGACAAATATCTTGAAAACTTTTGGGCATCAACGTGTCAACCCGCTGTTAACAGATGTTCAGATAAGCTCGGACTAAGCTTACAATGGATTTTTCAAAGAGCGACTCTTTTGTATCGAGAAAATGCTGGACTCCTCTGGTCCCTGGAGGTAATAAGAGGAAGGTATGGAGAAATTGAGAGAGAAGGAAAGAAATTTTTCGAATTGTAGCGAAGCATGAAGACCGTACGGAACGATTTCTTCCTCGAGGTTCTTTGTTCGAAACATTTTTTCCATTACAGTGGATCTTTGTACGATAACAGGTAGAGATTTCTCCTTCTCACTCTTTTTTCTTTTCCTCCGGGGGCGAGGAGTTTTTCGGGGGCAGTAAAAGAATCCTCAAAGCCTTCGATCTTCGATCCTTCGAATTTGTATTTATATATCTGTTTTCTCTCTCTTTTTCTCTCCCTTTTTTCCTCCTCCCATAGTTTCGGGTACCGGTTGGAAAAATCTTTTCATCGCTGCGAAAAATCTCTATTCTCACCGACAACTGAGGAAAAAATATCACCGTGCAACGGGACTCCGTCGTTTCCTCGTTTAATAATCTCAGCGACACGACAAATCCCCTTTTTTCATTTCCGTTTCGAAGACTGTCAAGATTTTGACGAATATGATGGAATATTTGTATTACGACAGATTTACTCCCTTTATTTTAAAATTTCTTAATTTTGCGAAAAAGTTTACATAATCTCAGAAAAGGTTTTTTATTGTCAGTACATATTGTTATTAATTTTCCAGAGTGTTTCGATGGACAGCAATCCTTCGAGTCCGGCAAGTGTGGGTCGAAAGGAGGGAAGCAAGGGCCGTCGAAAGCAGAGTTATCCGAGCAAAGCACCCACGAGTCCCGAGCTCACGAATTATCAACAAGAATCGAGCGAGGAGCAGCAAGCCCAGGATTTCACAGCGTGGTCGAGTAAGATGAAGAGAAAGATGGACGACAATAAGCAACAGTGCGATCAACAGGGCGGCAATTCGGCGAAAAAAGTAGACATGTCTTGCTCGAATTGTGGCACAATGACGACGACGATATGGCGACGAAACATGAAGGGGGAAATGGTCTGCAACGCTTGTGGCCTTTATTACAAGCTTCATGGTATTAACAGACCCATAAACATGAGAAGGGACACCATACACACCCGCAGACGCCGGCCGAAAGGTGAAAAGCCCACCCGGCACAGAAGTAAGTTTTCACGTGGGTGTGAGCCTACATGGACGCTCGTAAACGCAGAAGAAGCGTCTTAACGCACACAAACTTCCAAACGCACACCGAGTCGTCGAAAATCTCTGGAACTCTATTAAATACACCCAGAAGTTTTCGAACGTACACAGAGATCTTTAAACTCACACAGTAACGTTGAATTCACACAGAAGCGTCGAAACGGACATTCTTCCGGATTCTTGGAACTTCTATTGAGAAGAACCTTGCTGAGATGCCGTTTCAACCTTCGTCCTTCTCCCAAGATCGTCCTTGTTTCGTTATTGTCCTGGTTTGGTCGTTATCCGACGTTTCCGAGCGTATTCCTCCAGACGAGAAATGTCGGATAACGACTAACCCCGCCTACAAAGAATAGAAAAGTTTTCGAGCGTCGCTAGGAAATCTCGGTTATATTTTGTTCCTGAAATAAAATAGAAGAAAAAGTATTCTCAACTATCTTGTATTCTTTTACAGAGAAGGAAGCCTCGTTATTGTCGACGCAGCCGGAGCAGATGGACGCGGAGAGCGCGGACATGCTCGCAGCTCTGAGACGCCAGATCCAACCGCACTTGATGCTCGCAGCTTTAACGCCGCCGCACTTGTCAAACGCTCACGCGGCCTCGTCGCCGGCCCAGTTGAATTATTCGATGCCCTTGCCGACGTACATGATGTCGCACGTGAGTACGCCGCAGACGTATTCCGTAGATCTTGTTAGCCGCTTTACGGGAAAATCATCGAGCCCGGACGCGAGTCAAGCTGTAAACTTTGCGCAGCACGTGAAGAACGAGCCCCGGGAGCGTAGCCGTCGCCCCTCCATCGAGGACCCGGATGACGGTGACGAAGAAAACATCTCGGATCTACCGTTGAACCTCGTTGCGACTTCGCTCTCAGAGGAGGCGCATTGAAATCCGTCGTCATCGCGAAACAAACAAAAAATTATCAGGATCAATACGGAACTAAAATCGAGTAAACAGAGCAAACTCGTCGACGGTTGCGTGAACGAGGAGCCTTTTTCCCAGCGCGAGAAAAACGTCGAGGAACGAAGCTCGAAACGGGAGAACGAATCTCTCAATACGTTGACGAAGAATCTCAGGTGGATACGCGCTTTTTTACAAAGCGCGACAGGAAACAAGAAAGCAACGTCGCCCGACGACGCCAATCACCGATTCTCCAATCTCGATGCCTTACTAGCTCTCTATTTAATGTATACGTTTTTATATATATCATATATATATATATTCGAGAGAAGATTCTTCTCTCGTCGTCGCCAGTTTTTTTCTCTTATCTTTAATTCTTAACTTTTTTTAGAGCTATCTAGCCCGTGGTACAGAGCAGTATAAGCAGTATACTAAGGAATGATATTATAACGCAGTATTAATGGCTAACGTGTAGGGCATGGGGCTAAGATAGAGCAAACGAGTAAAAAAAGCGTAAAGAAACGCGCAGGCCAACACCGTGATAAGAAATACGGGGAGAATATTTTTATACGAAATTTTTTCCACGATCGTGTCTCTGCGGTTTGTACATACATGACACAATTTTCATTGTTTTCTCCTTCTCTTCTTTCCCAATTTTTTTTTCCTTGCAACATATTCAGTGTCGTTTTACTTCCGTGTGTTCACCCTTTTTTTTAACGTGTCACGTCTCTTTCGTTAGATTAAAATATTCGATGAGGAAAAGTAAAGAAAAAGTGATAAAAGAAATCGTTCGATGATTTACAAAATAATAATAATAATATACACCGTGTTTTGTTCCACGGGCTGTTTAGCTGTCGAGGAACGTAAGGAGGAAGAAAAAAGGATCATAATACTCTTTTTTATTGTACGTTAATAGTGGTTAAGCTTTGGCGCGCTATTCACCCCCAGTTAAAATTTAATAATCAAAGAAAATATTTTTCTTTTTAACTTTGGGATGAAAACAGGAAGGCAAATGAATGGTAACAGTTTAAAAGTCCGAAATGACAAAATGCGGAAAGTAAGTTTTTTTCCGAATTGTACAAATTAATGAACGATTAAAATTGTATGCGTCGACATTTTCGTCTCGTTGAAAATTTGCGTCGTTGAAATGCGATGAACAAGTTCGGATAAATTTTTACATGCAAATTTCAACGAGATCGAATCGAAGGGAAAAAATTGACAAATTCCGCTGTCAGTAATTGCCAGTATCCGTTTCATAGCTAGTATTTTTCTGTTCGGAAAGAGAAAAGAAAAACACCTGTCCCCGTTTATTTGTAACCGAATCGCGGAGAATTTACTTACGAGCGTAGAATTAATTATTCAGCGGATCGAGCCCGAGTTTTATCTTGTCTTGTTTTATTATTTTAAAAAAATACCAAACTGCAGTTCGTCATGAGCGATAATTTGCGTTTTTTCTGGTCTTTCTTCGTTCTGACACGCAATAGAAAAAAAATACAAAAAAAAATTAGCCATTCAAAGGAGGTTTACTGAAAAAACGTGAAATCCGAAGTACTTAAGTGATGAAAAGCGGATGGAAAAATAGAAACAATGCCTGCAAGAATTTTCACGAGCGTGCAATCCAATCGACGAATTTTAAAAATCAACTGTAAATACTTATTTTTCAAAGCCAAGCGGTTTTACGATTGTAATAACGAAGGAAATTACGGATAGAATTAAAAATTACAATTTACGACTCGAGTCAGCATGAACGGGAATTTCCTCGATTTATCAGAATCGTGAAAGCGCCTTCGCAAATCTGCAAAAAAAAGGAAAGCAGTAAAATTATATTACGGAGGTTTGAAAAAGATTCGTCGTCATAAAGCTTCTTGAAAACTTGACAACTTTTAAAACCCATTATTCGCGCTCGGAAAATTATTTTCAAAAGTAGCTAATTACATTTTATCACAAATTTCGTTTTTTTTTAAATAAACACTCTCGAACAGTCTTTACACGCACTCTCCAACACACACACTTTTCTTTTCGATTGTACAGATAACGAAAAAGTATTAAGCAACCTCAGAATAGCGCATAATACTTATGGCCAGTGCATCTTATTACGTGTATCTTTTTTTTTGTTTTTTTTTTTCTTTAATATCTAATGTCATTATTAATAACCTAAATGAACTTTGCCAAAAATAGATTTAGTCTTTGTAACATAGAATATAGTTAAGGGCATACGACAGGAACAAATTTTCCACTTTTTTCTTCGCTCTCAATCTCTTCGCGAAATTTCGACACTCATCTTTATCCTTAATTTTGAATTTACCCTCGAGAAATCTGCGTGCACGATCTGATCGTACTTAGGTCAAAAAATTTCGGGAAGGTTATTGCGAATCAATCTAAAAAAAATTGACTGCACGCTTTACAAGATTCTTCGGCTGTTTTCGCAAAATGAGAAACATCACAAAATTCGATAAGACTCGAAAACAAAAATTTTCTATTTTTCCTCTCTTTTCACGACTCTCGTTTTATCGCCTCAGGACGAAAATGGCAATTTTAAAATCGAGCTCGTACGCTGAAGAATGGACAGTTATTACCTTTGGCATTTTATTTAATTTCTCGTTTGACACCCACTTTCGTCATATCTCTTATTTCCCGTAGAAACTCGCTCATTATTATAAAACTTATTAATCTTATTATTTTTATCATTATAATTTAATTAATTATTAATGTGCGCGCGTTTTACGATGGGTAAAGTGTCGTGGATCGTCAATTTTTTTATTGCGACCGAATCCACAGGTTTCGTTTGCTCCGAGAATGAGAATAATGGAGACATTTTTATGAAATATCTTCATCATTTACATTTTTGGAGAAAACAAAAAGTTCTCCCATCACCCCGTTAAATCCGTAGGCTTTATTGTTAAGAGTAGGTTCGGCGAGCTCTCTATATATATATTTACATGAATATAAATATATATATACAAAAAAACACATACATATATATAAATACTAATGCTGCGAATTGTAGATGATATTTTTTTACGACGACGGTATCACGATTCGAGTATTGCTATTTTACGATTGATATTACTTAAAAATAGTGACAAAGATTTTTAAAAGTGTGAGTGAAAAGCAACAAAAAGAAGATGATGAAGAACAAGAAGAAGATGGGAAAAAAGTAACGAAACTACAAGTGTCTTAGAAACGAAACAAAAGATGGAAAAATGTGAAATTTGTTAGGGAATTTTTGTAGTTCGCAAAAAAAAGGGCTCACCTGGCCCGGATTCTGGCAATGGTTTATTTTATTTTTTCTCACTTTGCCGAGGCTTTCTTGTAGAACGATTTTTTTATATCAGTATTCCACAACTCTGTTTTATTTTATTGTATTTTTTTTTTAGTATTTAAGTCTCCGACACTTACTTAAAGAGGATGAGAGCGAGAAAAACGACGCGCTACGTAATTCACTTACTTAATTGTTAAATTATTTAGCTCTTTTTTTACGTGTATTTTTACAGTCCTCTCGAGCGTCCCCTGACATCCCCAATTTTTTTTATAATAATTTAATCGAGTAACTTATTGTTGTCTTCTCTCAAGCTCGCAAGCAACATCGCGACCCTTTTTTTTCTTTCGTGTGTAAACGTCTCGTAGCAGCCCTGGAAGGGGCTTAATTTATTCTACATTTATTTCATACGATTTTATCTCGTTTTTTTTACATGCATCGTGTATCGAGTAAATTTCATAATCAAACGCTGTGTGAATGATCGTCCTTCCTCACCTTCTTATTTTATTTTCCGTACGATTAATCTCGCTGCGAGAACTCTATGGAAACATTACTTAAAAAGAAAAAGATTTTTTTTTCGTCTTTTCCTCCCTTTTCGTCTTTACGATCTGCATTGCTTTTTTTCGTCTTTTTCGTGTTTGTCTCGGAAATGCGAGAAAGTTGCATTTTTTGCAGTGTATTTTTTTTTATATTTGACCAAAAGACCAGAAGTTGCGAGTCTCGAGTAGACTTAGTGCGAATAAAAATGCCAATGTAAATGCGAAAAAATACAAACACAAGCATATAATGAATTATACACTATTGAAAAATGTAAACACGCTTTGGCAGCGCTAAGAGTAAGGAAAAGTGAGAAAGAGAGATTTGAGAAAAAAAAATGAAAGGAACCCCGTCTCCCCGTCACACACAAGTATTAATCCGAACTAATTGACTGAGTATTATTTTTATATCGAATATATACTTATAAATAAAATAATGATAATGAAATTGTACAGAAAGAAGATGAAAGTCTCGTTGATTTTCGTATCGTTGATATTGAACGAAGAACATTTTTTTACTTGAAAAAAAAAACGAAAAAAGAAACATTGCAATTAAAAAATAAATTCAGAAATGTTGCATGCAAATTTTATTTCTCGATGATGGATAGTTCAGTTTTCAACTATGCGAATTTTTACGAGACGAAGAGATCTGAGCGCGTGAAAATTGAGAGAAAAATCGTCGCAGGAGGAACGAGGGAAAAAAAGAAAGAAAAAAAAAGAATTTGTGAAAATCCAACCGTCCGATCAATGCCCGAAGCTCCAGCGACTCTGCGAAAATTAATATTTGTAAACACTGCGAGTGCCCGTATTTTGTATACAATAATTAACGGATAGAAAAAGGAGGAAAGAGAGTTTTCAAATCGGGCCTCAGGACGAGGGAAATACTTCTAAAAAAAAAGAGTGCGTGAGAGTATGAGAACAAAATGAGCGTCGAGGAGAAAGAAAATTGAGAACAAATTGATAAGCAGAAAAATAGCAATAGTGAGAATGAGATGAAAAAAAATAATGGAGAAAATTTACTTTTTTATCCGCAGGAAAGTACGAGATAAGTTAGTTCGGGCTAAGGCCAACAGCTGTTGAGATTATTCAAGGTTGTGTGTATCGTTATAAGTATTTTGAATTGTTGAATAGTAATTAGTGATTAAGCACGGATGAGATTGAGATAAAGGGCGGGGAAGGAAAAAAGGAGATTTGAAAAAAAACCGAGATTGTAAACGGAGGCTCTGATAACGATAACGTACGACCTACTTTTACCGATTGCCCGAAATCGTGCCCAAATTTCCCACACTTTATTCCAAAACGTCGAAAAAGCCTCGCCAAAACGAAAAATATCTTCTTTTTCTTCAATAATTCAAAAAACAATGTGGAAGATGAAGAAATTTTTAAGAATTTTTATTCGTTCCACCGAGGCTCGATTCAACGAAAATTGTACAAAATGATAAATTTATTTTTTTACTATTCGTAGCAATCCATCACAAATTCATCTCGAATTCGTCGTGTCTCTTCTGTCCATCTTTTTATTCTCTTTTTTACTTGCAAAAACGAACAATTTTTATTTCAATTCATTTTTTTATCTATTTATATTCGGCTGCAGTGTGAATTTTGATGGAAATGAGATTCGATGATAAAAAACGAAATGCTTGCTCCCCCTCGTTATTGATAGAGACCTCGAAAAATCGGTTCGAAGAAGTTCGTACGTCAGACAAAAATCGGATAACCTTGCAAAACTCTATCGCGAAAGAAAAAAAAGAAGGAATGATTTTTCTCATCGATAGAGTTTTCGTCGTAATCACAAAATTGTTGACGCGATATTCCGTTTTATCGATCGTCGCGATAAATTTTCTTATGGATATGAAAATAAAGAAACTAAAATTTGAAAATCCTTCGGTCTCGAATAAAATTTCGAAAACCACGAATTGGCAAAGGACCAAATAAATATTTATATGTTTCACAAAACGAGAAAAACAGTTAAAATCGTTGGCAGAATTTTATACAAAAATGAATGTAATAATCAGATCGACACAAACGTAACGCCGAACTCGGGAATGTGAAATTCTAATCGGAAATGCAACGTTGACAAGTTTATTCGAAACATGCGAAAAGGAAGGAAAACGAGCTAAAAATTGAAATAAATTAAGAGTAAGAATAAAACGGAGAAATAAAGAAAAAAAAATACGAGGGGCGGGAGAGGGCATCTTGTGCAGGGGCATTGTTGTGATACCACAGACGCAGCTTCATTAAAACTTCAATAAAAAAAATATAAAAAAAACGATTTATAAAACCAGTTAATATTCCTCAAAATTCCTCGTCCTTTTCCACAGATATCCTGTTAATACTTCTCCGAATATTTCCGTTGCAATTTGTTAGTTTTTAATTTTTAGTCTTTGTACTTCGTTGTCGGAAAATCCCAATTTTCACGACCAGGAATTTTGGAATTCGCTATATAGACGAGAGCACCTCGACCGGGCATCGGCTGCACCGCCACGTACGTTTTAAAGTCTTGTGACCATCTCTTGTGAAATTCTGTATTTTTTCTCTTTTTTTTCTCTCTCTTTTTATCGTCTCCTTTTGGGGGAAGATCGAGAAAGGCGTCCTAAAATTCGATGAACAAAAGTGGACAAAATGATGTTAAAATTTTTACTTTCTATTGGGAAATTTGTTTTTATCATTTTTCACTGTACCGGATCATTCAGAAAAGCGAGACTGTTGTCCGGATCGCAAACAGAATCGGGCTCGGAATCCAGGCAACCTGTCAAAACGCCGTCGCTGAGTACTTTGATCATGTATGACAAGAAAGCGCTACGATTTTTCTTCACTTCGAGTATCGGTGATTTTATGTTGCTCACTCGTACCAGCCACTTTTTCGCCAATTGGATCTCTGTTAATAATATCGTGATAATTAGTGAAAGTTTATATCTCTATATCCTTGGAGGTTTTTACGAGCCAAATTTTTCAAAATAACTTCTTCAGTTTTGCTTTTATCATAAATACAGAACTACGATTTTTCCAGCAGGTTTAACCTGTTTTATCGTCCAGATGTTTCACTAGAAATTTTGCAATTTTCATATTTCGATTGAATTGCTCGTCATACAAAAGGCACATATCTCTCAAAGACATAGCCATTTTTCAAATGGAATTATAATCCGGAAAATAAAATGTGGTTATTGCCTCAATTCTGTTCAAATTTTCTTGAATATATATTTTTTTGTACCTTGAAAATCTGCCAACTTCAGAGCGTCTCGCTCCGTTTTATTTGACTTACGTAGTAATTGTGGGTGCGAGCGCCATAACCAAAACTTCCGGTCAAATGTTTACATTGCAAAGAAAAAAAAATGAAAATATTACAATTTATAAATTTTTTTATTCAAAATGAAAATTTAAATTAACAAATTATTTTATAGGAATATTGTATAAATAATTAATAGCGGTTGTTCTAGTTTTCAAGAAATTTTTGTGACTCGCGTAGTTCTGCTCGACAGAGACGCATTCATCTTTTCCGGCTTCCGACCCACGCGTCGGATTCTTCGTTACTCGCCATCTTGTTTCGTTCTCTTTTCTCGTGTGGATGGGTCAGTTGCTCGTACGACTTGTGAAAGAAACGCCATCCGATCAGTGAGCGTTCCAATTTTTTGTTTGTGATTATTTTCTTTCGTTTCGACAATCGTAGTCGATCGAAGGGTAATATTTAACGAACGCTTAACGCGGAAGATTGAAAAAGGAGCGGTCTTTTTGTGAATTTGCCGAAGCGATCCGTCGCGACTTCGTAGTTGGAAAAATGAGTTACGGTCGACCACCGCCCCGCATTGATGGGATGGTTTCCCTCAAAGTCGATAATCTGACTTACAGAACGACTCCGGAAGATTTACGTCGTGTTTTTGAAAGATGCGGCGAAGTTGGCGACATTTACATACCCCGCGATCGTTTCACTCGTGAAAGCCGCGGCTTCGCTTTCGTTAGGTGAGTCATGCTTTTACCCATTTCCTTTTTTGTTTAATCGAACCCCCTGATATTCGTAACACGATTCATATTTTAAAGAATCCGACAATTCATGTCAAATTCGAAATCGATGATGTTTTCTGTAACGCTTTGAACCTAACCTAAAATGTCTCGTTTGAAATACGTTACTCCGAAATATCTGGCGTCGTGGCATATTTTTTCCTCTGTTATTTATTCAAATAATATTACTTCAGATGAACAATAATGTAACGAAATCTAAGATCCATCTTAGTTTTATTTTTTAACAACTAAAACTGATTAAAATTAATAAATAATAATTATCAATTAAATAATTTATACAAATTTTCAGATTTTATGATAAACGCGATGCCGAAGATGCGCTAGATGCTATGGATGGACGCCTGTTGGACGGCAGGGAGCTCAGAGTACAGATGGCTCGCTATGGAAGACCAACGTCTCCTCACCGAAGCCGTGGAAGTCGCCGTCGTGGAAGGTAAAAAAATACATGACAAAACCATTTAAAGGAAAGAAATGGAGCATACTTGTCTAACAAGAAACTTACGTTTCCCAATAACAATTTTCAATGTCCTTCAGCAAATCCAATACAGATTAAGGGTTTAACATGTTTTTGAAATAATCCAATCAGTAAAAATACCATTGCACGTTTTTTTCTGCAAAAATATCATTCAAGCCGCAAATAATTTCACTGTGCTGTCCTTTCAACGAAGAATAATATTAAACTCCCATTTTTCCCCAAATATTGAGCATATAGGAGAAAATGAGGAATAACTTAAAAATAGTATAGTAAATATAAGAAATATAGTAAAATTACTTAAATGTAGAAAATAATTTTACTATCTGTATTAATATTAATTTTTCTTTATTTTGCAGATCCGGAAGCAGGAGCCGTGACCGTCGTCGTTCCCGATCGCGATCTCGTTCGAGGTCGAGGAGCCGCGATAGGGATCGCAGCAGACGCTCCTATAGCCGTAGCCACAGCCGTTCGCGATCGGACAGCAAGAGCTCGCGCGGAAAGTCGCGCTCGCGCAGCAAATCAGCTGACAGACAGAAAGACAGTCGCTCTAAATCGAGGTAAAGTAACTGAAATTGTTAACTTTTTTGTTAAAGAAATAAATTATTATTAATTTTTGTACACTTGATTTTTCTCAAAACTAACCGAAAGAACGTTTTCTTGTGTTCGTCATCACATTTTTCAGGGACTGAAGGGCCAGACGCGTGAAAATCTGAGACAAGGAGAACACGAGATGGCCCGAGAATTGCTAAAGCAGAATACATCTGACAGAATTACGAAAAAGGTATTCTAATACTCTTCATACCTAAAAAAACAAAAAAACAACAACAAAAAGAAATGACAGCAACCGAAAAGGTCCCATGCATTAGCACGCATCCCTTATCATTTTCATATTGAACCACGATGATGCACTTTATCTCTGGGTTGACAAATGACGAAACTACGAGAGAAGCCCTAGTTAGCTTCTAACACGAAGCAAACGATTTAGAGACGAACAGAATCGAGCAGAAAATGAAATAAACTTGTAGCGATCAGAAAATGCATTTTAAACGAGTGCAAAAACAAAATTCCAATATTGTCAACATTCGGGGGATTTATTTCTCTTTAGAAGTCCATTCACTGTTTAATGAAAAATTTTATTGAAAGTAGTCGGTACACTATATTTTGCATCATCACATTTTTTGAATAAACCTCTTGAATATTCTGTACCCGGAATATTATCAAAACCTCGTACGTAGCACTTATTTTTCTTCTAATTTAATTGATATCCTGGTGAAATTTAACGCAACCAGCACAGACCCACTTCGTGAATAATTTTCTATTTATAAATTAATCTCTATTAGTGCGTTATTGATTTAGTTGTGGGAAAAAAATGCACACGCTTTTCCGATGTATTAAGATTGCATCCAGGATAGTCAAATTACCTTATGAATAATTTTCGACGTGGATTATACGTTTCTTTTGTTTTTACCCCTCACAAATAGACTCAAATATAAAAGAATATGTGAAGATGGCTCGAAATATATAGATTTGACAATGTGTAGAACTCGTTAGACGATAAGTTTTGCGTTTGTGTAATTACATTTTCAGGTTTATTTAATGTAAGTTTGCCATTTATAATAAAGTGTAATTGATATGAATTAAAAATATGAGAATTAATAATTACAACGGAAAAAAAATCATAAAAGGTGTGCTGAAAAATGATAATGATAATTAAATTTTGAACCGATATATTTTTTCAGCAACGTTGGAAATTGATAGTTGTTTACTTTTAATTTTTCATTTTAGTAAAAGAAAAAAATCAGGTAGAAGACAGAATATTAGTAGGATTTATTCATTTAAGAATGCGCTATTTTATTTTTAAATTTTTTATCTAATCAAAAACTTGACGATCGATATTGGACCATTTTTTACCCAATGCAAAATCGTACATAAGAAAGAATATCTAGCTTGACGCAATATCGTTATTCGTGTTAACGGATTAAAATGTGTAAAAAACAATTTAATGAAAAAAATTAATACGAATAACGAGATACCAAGCACTGAGAAATTCAGTGCCGATGAGAAAAAAAATGTTCTCAAAACCCACACGCATTTTTTCCATTTATGAAGTAACGAACTTTATTTCCATCTGGTATTAATAAGGCTGAATATCAAATGAAAATTTCATACCTGAACAAAAAAAATTATTTCTAAAAAAACATTGTAATGAGAGAAAAGTATTTTTCATTTGAATTTGAGAAGAAGAGAAGAAAAATGAAAAAGCGAATGCTTGAATGTAAATAAAGTGTTACGAATAAATGTGTGAATCCCCAAAAAACACGGATGGTATTGATTGAGGTCGACGTAACTAAAGACTGTGAATTTTATGGTGCCACAGGCGGTGTTTTGGAGTGGCGTGGCGGTTGGTAGCGGATGATGGGGGTAGCTGAGAGTAAGCAGTAAAGCGGATGTTTGCCAGGGGCTCTGTGCAGTTTGCAGTGGTTGGTGTTCTCGTCTGGCGAAATATGCAGGCTCGCGAAGCGAATACTTTCGGCCAAAACGCGGGGGTTGGAGATTAACCGGATCTTAGACCGATGGAATGAAAAATACGCACAACAAATGATTGCGAAAAAAAATACACGCCGAACGGAGCAGAGACTTTTGCGGGAAAGGAAAAGCTGTGAAGGAGAAAAAAATGCAGAAAATATGCAAAAAAATGATCATCGATCCAGAGACGCAGCTCGCGGTTCAGGACAAACAAACATAAACATGAAAAAACACAGTCGGAGTCACGTAAAAAATTTTAAACGAGAACGTGTTTGTTGGCAGTAATTCGTGATATCTTCACTCGTGAATTGTTGATACGTTAATCTTTGAATCGGGTATATTTTTTATTTTATTCGTCCATAAATCGTTGACCGGAACTTTTTAATGAACTCCAGACGCGTCGTTAAAGCGTAAAGAAAAAATGATACCAAATCGCGAGTGCTTCGAGATTGTTCTCGTGACGATAATCGGGTATTTATTCGGTAATACATTCGCATGTTCCTTTTTTTCGAGCGTACGTATCGTGATGGGTCCGAAGGTCAATAATTGTCTACCGCGCGGGCACTTGACACCCTATGATTTTTTTTCAAACCGAGGAGGGGGAAAACAAAGTTGTGAAATCGCTCGAGTGTTTCGTTTTTCATCGTGCGATTTCTTTCTCCGTTTTTTGCCGCTACGCAACGCCGAAGAAAAAAAAACGTGTGATCGCGAACGCCACCATCTGCGCGAATTAATTTTTTCCTTTTTCCACAGGTACAAGATCCATGGCTGTGTAAGTATTGGAGAGGTAAGAACATACTACATATATTCAATTAATTTTATAAAATTAACAACAAAACTAATAAAATTTTGACACGATAAAAAGTTGAATAAAATTTGTAACAAAATATCACTTTATTTTCTTTCTTCTACGTGTGTTCGTTGAATGGCACTTTTACACCGACGATCAAATTTATCATACACAAAGGCAACGTATATCAAAATCATATTTCAATTACAATATTCAACAGGCTCGAAGACTTTCATTTTTCAATCGTTAGTAAACATTCAATAAAATTGTTAAAAACAAATGAGTACATGCAAGAATATACGTATACGAAATCACGATTTCCTGCAGTCAAGTGAACGTGAATTTATGATTTTACTGCATTAGGCTACGTAATATTTTTGATAGACTTCTCGTGACTACGTTACAGCAAATTTATATTCTAAGTTATCATTAAAATGAGCAAACCATAGCCCAAATTTTTCTCGAAGACTAAATCTCTTGATAAATAATCATTAGAATATTCTCAGAAAATATAAAAACCTCTCTATAGGTGGGCTAACAACGTATACATTCTTTTTTTACGTTTTCATGAGAGAGAATCAAACTACTGAACTTTACGCGCTTCCTTAATCTCATCGTCTTTTCTGTGAAGAACGACAGGCTTTGCCAATCGCCCCACTATCCACAGTACAGCAACAGCTACGTGTCCGATCCAGTACATATCTCTGTAATAACCGTACGTGTCGTTGAATGCCAATATCTGGAATCCAAGGCCGAGATACGACATCCAGGAAAGCCTCATAAAGTATAGAAAAGCCCGGAGTAGAGTCCGTGCCTGAAATAAAGAAAAAAAATTAATTAAATTACAAAATATCAAAAAGTTTGTATGCAAAATATCAAGATTAGTCGATGACATTTTCGGTATTATCAAAGTGGTAAATATCGTAAAACAAGAATATTATATTTTCCTCACCATGCTGTCCT
The DNA here is from genome assembly GCA_030522605.1 of Cremastinae sp. B BG-2022a. NCBI lineage: Eukaryota > Metazoa > Arthropoda > Insecta > Hymenoptera > Ichneumonidae > Cremastinae sp. B BG-2022a. Next base: position 18,610 of record JAPYYX010003168.1, read on the forward strand.
CTTTCGTCTGATTGTAAAATTTCATATACAAGTCTTCAAAGGGCAAATAACCAGCGACCGAGACAATGCAAATATGATAACCGATCGAATAACCGTGCCAGAGGGAAGAAAGAATCAGAGTAGCCGGAGTTCTCAGTGCTTTGATTGGAAATTGTTTGTAGACGTAAACAGCCATCCAATATTGCACGGTTGTATTCCACATTTTCATTGCTTTTCTCACTTGATAACAAGCTTCGAGGCC
>JAPYYX010003169.1:0-12055 GCA_030522605.1 Cremastinae sp. B BG-2022a
AAAAACTATTTGATATTAAATTTTATCAAAATTTGAAATATTGTAAATTTTCACCAAATTTTTGGGGTACCCCATTTTGCCCCCCGTACCCCATTTTGCTCTCCCCTCCCCTATATTTTTTTAGATCCGAATATTTGTGGGAGAGGTTTGAGATAAAAATTTAATTTCACAAAAATAATTAGCTAAAATTTTTATTTTTACGATGAGTTTTTTTATTTAAAAAATATTCTTTAATGCGTTTTGCTATTTTCGAATGAAAGTTATTCCAGTCTCTCAAAAATCTTTTATTTTTGTAAGATAGAAATGAATATGAGGGCGTGAGGTATTCAAGGCACTATGATCTGGTTTAGTATAGTGCAAGAATAATAACAGATTCCTATTTCCATGAGGAAAAGTATCCTCGACCCTTTCTAGATTTCTTTTTTTAGCGTAAATAGGCTTTCTCCGTGATATCCAAGTTATTTTCCTTTCGACCTCGTTTCGTGATTGATGGACACAAATTTTTGTATCGCATTCCATCGATTTGTGTTTGATGCAAATTTATTTTTTTCAAACCTACATTTATCACGATTTTATCTATTTATTCTGAATTTAATTAATTATTGAATACAAAAAAGAAATCGACCGATCGCACTATTCTAAATTATTTGATTTTACAGATTTAAAAATTTATTTTGCACCGGATATTCAATTGTGAATCAAATTACGCGAACTAATTAATTGTCTCATTAATTTTTAATTCATCAATTTGTCAATCCCGATATGGTTATCGGGATGGAAAAGGTGTAATTTTAATCTCTCAAAAGAGCGAACGATTATAATCGATTTAAAAGTTTCTCAATCCGAGACACTCGTTGCACAAAAAGTTTATTGAACCTCGAAAGTTTATTTTTTTTTACCTACAGTAGCCAATAATCGAGTGTGGTAAGAGGTCGACAACCTCCGAGAAAAATAAAAAATAAATACTTCGCCATGGAGAGAAAGATTCGTTTGATATTCTCATGCCTTACAGACACAGTTTCTGAAAATAAATATCCGGTTAAGTGGAGAGAGAGAAAGAGGTAGAAAAAAACAAGATAACGAAAATTTCGAGTATCTATTAGTGACTTGAATGACGAAGTGAAAGTCGATGAGGACGAAATACGATTCAGGGGATTAAACGCTCATTTATATAATTACGACGTTTTTATTAATGAAATAAAAAAAGAGATACAATTTTTTCAATATTTGTTTAGGTTACAGCGAACGAGTTTTCATTCATAAGTTCATAAATTAAGCAATTATTTGTTAATGTCAAAAATTTTCACACTATAAGTTTTCATGTAGTGTACTCTATTTATTCGAATATTTCTCCAAAAACAAATTTTCAAATTTTTCATGTATATGAAAAATCTTTTTAAAAAATCGGTTCTTTGTTCTCAAATGTATAATTTTCACATGTGTAAACAAATGGGTAGGAGTACGAATGAAATAAACATTAGTTTGACTTGACGTTTGACTTCCGACGGTGCTAAGAGCAAAGAAACTCACCGTGCGGGGGAGATCGTGTGGCCTCGAATGTTAATGAACCTTCATAAAAAAAAAATTTTTTTAAAGTACGTGTGGCTAGTTTGATTGAGAGAAAGTTGCGCGTCAAAGTTTTCACGTCACCACGTGCTCAGTTGAAAATTCTATCCACTGACGATTCGTGGAAAATAATTTTTGCACATGACGATTTACTAACCCGGGTGAAACTTCCAAATTAATTAGAAAATGACATCATAATAATGAGCCAAAAATTAATTTTTCATTCGCGAGATATTTTCTGAATCAGTAAAAAAATCAAGAAATTTTATGATTGAATTTTAATTGTAGTGTCGTGTAGATTAAAATAAGAAAAATCCTGTAAAATGTCAAAAAAAACGAAAACTCAAGACTTTCCCACAGTTATGACCTTTTGGAGTCAAGCAATCTCGCGAAGCGAAGATATATCGCAACTGGGAAACGCATGTTTCACTCTGCGTCGTTCAGCGTTACCGTTCGCGATAATGTGAGAGTACAAATACGCTGCGAAAGTTTCAGGACGAGTGCACACGGTTCTGATGTAAATACATACATATAGCTATTCGTAACCACGATGTAAGATCAATTCTTCGAAAGATCATTTTTTCTGCGATTTATTGCTTATACTCTGTTTTATATATTTTGCAGTTTATATTGATAAAATCATTTCAAATCAATTGGCAAAATTTTTCTACATTTTTATTTCGTATTCACTTTTATTTCAATATTTTTGAAGAAACTGTCAAACTTGTCAGTCATGATTTTACGTATTAATCTATTATTAATACTGATAACATTCCTTTATGAAAATTCGTAAAAATCATAAAAAAATTTATTGCTATAAATTTATTACTTTTATTTTAATATTTTTAAAGAAACTGTCATTGTCAGTCATGATTTTAGGTATTAATCTATTATTACTGATAACATTCTTTTATAAAAATTCGTAAAAATCATAAAAAAATTGATTGCTATTAAAATTTTGACGTCAGAATTAAATTGAAAACCAAACAGATTAATCTATAATGATTTTTGTAAATTTCTCATTTTAGCATAAATTCTATTTTGGTTCAATAATAGGTTTTTTTTAGTTTGAGAATATGTTTGAATAATATCATGGAATGAAGCCATGAATTGTTGTTGTAAGATCCTTTTTCAAATTTTTCTTTCTATCGGACAATTTCACCATGACGACCGAATATATTCATGCTAATAAATGCTGCATGTCTGATAGAATCGTATTGTGTTCATTGAAGCGTAAAAGCTTCTTAGCAAATATTTCCGAGGGTAAAGAGTGCATATCGCCAGGACTACCGTGTGCGTATATTTATTTATACAAAAGACTCTGATTTACAACGTCCCAATCCTTTCCGTTCCTCAACGACGTTCCCTGCTTGCTCGTAATTTCTTGTTTTCTGATTCCTTTCGATCCACTTCGAATAGAATTTTTTTTTATCTGTTGCAAAATACGTTTCAATTGTATAAATTCACATTTCCTTTTTTTTATAGAGCTAGGACACGAATTTCATTCTATTATTCCTCGTTATTAAATTTTTATTCCTCGTAATTTTTATGCGATATGAAAAAAGTAATTAATTGAAGTTTGCAACGAAGACACGAGTAATAAATTTTTTAATTAATAAATCATAAAACTAAAAAATAAATACAATATTATGAAATATAAATTATTATTTAAATATTTAAAAATAGACTTGTATAAACAATAAGCAATCATTTTTCGATAATGCTGAATAAATGTTGTACTCACTTTCTGATAAAATTCGTAGATAAAGAATAAAAATACGACGAAGTGGGATCCTCTAAAATGAGCAATTGATGTGTAAACGAAACGAGAAAAAAAGCGCGAGAGGTGACCCACAAACTTATCTGAGACTCACGTCTGCGCAACATTTGTGCTTTTTTTTACCTCGTGTTATCCTATATCAACTCCGTGACCTTGGAGTTCGAAACACCACGTGCGGATAGAATCCAGAGCGGGAGTGAGTACGAGATACTCTCAAAATTCGGGCCTGTTAATCAGCTTTTTATTTTCGCCAGACTCGTTGACTGAAAAAAGAAACGCACAAACTCCTCGTTATGCAAGAAAAGGAACGATAAACGGTGAGATAAAAATTCGTCGCAGACTCTCTTGAGTCCAAAAATATTTATAAAAAAATATTCGATCAACTTATAAACAAGATCTTAATGGAAATTTCAAAACTATGAAAATTCGTGGGTATCAATATTAACGTTAAAATAACTAAAAAAAATGTTCTTAATGGATAGATAAGTTTTCGAAAAAATAATTGCATACGCATTTTTTATATTTTATTAGAATGGAATAAAATTAATTTTGAACAAACCAATGAATTTCGAAAAAAAGTTTATCGCGCTCAGTGATACAAATTTTATGTAATTAGCTTATATGGATTTTAAAAAACTATTAATTTGTAGTAAGAAAATAATTAATACACAAATTATCGTTCCTTTTTTTCTTAACATAAAAATAAAGAATAAAAGTCATGGACAAAAATCAGCGAAAGGTTAGAAATTGATTAATAAATTGATAATCACTTTTTTCTTATTTTTTTCTCTACACGTGCGAACTCAACGACGATGTTTATCTGGAAGAATGCATACAGCCATATTTACCAGTCTTCCTTGTATATACAGACGCGAAACGGCACATATGAAGCTCTCATGGCTGAATAAACCAAATTTCGTATGCGGAACGTTCTGGACGTCCGTACGAGAGAGCTGAAGGACATACACGTGGAAGTCGCGGGATTAATAGACACATTGAAAAAATACTCTACATATAAATATTTGACTTGTGTATAAAATGAAATTGTTTTTAAATAATGAAAGAACTCAAAAAATTTTTCATGTCATTTTGAAATTAATAAAAAATTATTCTGTAACATTTGTAAATATTTTACAGAGAAATTTGTGATATGACAGGCCCGATTATAATCGATTTTAGATAAAAAAGCAAAAGTAAAATATTAAAAAAAAATGAGATTGTAAATAGTGCAAGAATTTCACTATTTACACACAAGAAAAAAGAACAAATCTTTTTTTTCAATCTTTTTATCTTTACTCAGGGAAATCAATTTTCTAAAAGTTGTTGACAATAAAGAATGAAGAAAATTGCAAATCCGTTCACAAAAATAATAACGAATACTTCTATTTTTACGATCAATTAGGATTTTACGATTAAAGAATGATTAAAAACGGAAGTGTAACAAAGGTTACCGAGTGTCCCTGAAAATTGCACCAATATGCATAATATTATAGCCCGAGATCTTTAAGAACAAAATAAATTACCGTTCGTCATACTAATGAATATTTGATGTTTTTTTAGATTCAGTGTGGGGGGGTGTCGAGTGCCGTGGAGGTCGAGGAAAAACTGGAAGGAAGCGGAAATGAGGGAAACGTCGATACATCAACGAAAACTGGCAAGTTTTTATTAAAAAATATATATTTTTTCATATTTTTCAAAATATAAAATTAATTTTTTTAAATTCCGATCACCATACTTATGCTCATTATTTTTTTCCATTTTCAAACGATAACTATACATATGTCTAAATTGAAGAGTTCTTGCGATTTTAGTGTAAGATTAACAAGTCTGAAATCGTGTACACTATCAACTGGGGACCATCGCGTATCAAGAGTGGTAGAAGCCACATTTTTTGTTATTAGATAAAAGATTAATAAATTTTCATGCCAAATTTCGCATTGAACCATGGAAGAATTTCTTTACAGAAAAAATACTCCATCATTGTTTGCACATGGTAAATATATACGAAGTAAAAATTCAAATTTACATACTGTGTTCTCTCGATCGTGAAAAAATTTTTTTTCTAAACCGTTACTGATAACAAAATTTGTTCGATGATATTTGCTTGATTGTTTCGTCAGTCATCCTATAATACGAAAAATGGGAATTGGAACGGATGAAATTGATCCACGTTTAGAATTTTTTTTGACGAAAGTTCAATATCCTATTAAAAGACATACCAAACGGAAAAATTATCTCTTTCTACGATACTTTTCAATTGTTTACAAATAGTAAACATATAGGAAATTTAAATTTACGTGTGGTGTTGTCGTCATCGTGAGGAATGTTTTGAACATGAAGTATGAATACAGGTAAAATAATTGACTGAAAAAAGAATTTATTTATCCCGCACTCCAAAAAGTGTTATTTGTAGAGGTGCGTTGAAATTTTTACGCATTTCGATATTTATTTAGTTAAAAGTACGACAATCGCCTTCAATTTCTATTGCGCAATTTATTTTGGAGTTTTCTCTTTTACTTTTGTCCGGGTAAGTAGTATGAGTCTTGTTGAACACGTGTAGAATTTTTATTCTTCATGACGCATATTCGCTTAATTTCGAATTCACCTTCATTATAGATTTGCGACTCTAAAGTGACTTGATCGTTAGACCGGACCAAATAAGTTTAGTCATTCATTAGCTACGAAAGCAATCAAATTACCGTGTTGTGTCGCTTTACAGCAAGAATTTTGGGTGCAGATTATTTTTTTGCTGAGCATTAAAATATCAAGTCTAATTAACTAAAATCTCGTTAGTGATTCCTGAAACTTTAATTCATTAGGAGTTGTGGTAAAAGCTCAGGTAAGTAAGTTTTCATTTCATTACACGAAGCTAAGTCCCTGTCCTGTTTCTTTTTTTAGAATTTTAATTCCAATGTTCTTCTTGATTTTGCATTTCCTTTATCAAAAATTACTAAACGGCATATTTATTAATTAATATCTGCAAAAAACAGCTATATATTATTTTTCATAACATTTTAACAATAAGGGCTCAATTTTTAATAAATAAATAATTAATGGTATTATTAAAAATCAATGGAAGAACATTTTCCTTTCTTTTTCTTGTTACGTCCTAAGATCGTCGTTGGATAGTATGATTGCCCCGTTTTGAGCAAGGATGTACTCACTCGGGATCGAGACTCGCGTCGAGAAGTACGAATCGGGGTATTCATTGATGATGAATGTCACTCAGTTTATTTATATATTAAAACAGCACCAAACATGAGATTTATTGTTAAATATAAATTAATTGTTTCAGCTTACAGTTTCACATTATTCACTTTCTTTTATTTTACAAATTTCACTCACAGTTATTTTCTAATTGTTGAAAATATTCAATTATGTTAATCACTTATGTCGTCCAATAAATGTTCAATAATTTAGTTAATAGTAATTGTCTATCGTACTGACACTTGAGTCCAAATAATAAATTCTGATTCGTGATTTATAATTTTGAGTTTCGCGATTATGTTGGGTGACCACGACCTCCGTATGTCGGGTCCCCCAGTCGGACCCAATCCGACTTATCCCATTGGGATCGAAAATAACATGACATCGAAGTAGCGTGAAAAATACCAACTAAATTGAATTTTCCCAATAATAATAATGATAAAAATAATGATAGAAGACCGACCCAGGACGTAACACTCTCAATTGGAATTCTCTTTTTAGTGTTTCAACGTCGCTTTCTTCATCGACCTTAGCAACTTCAAAAAAATGAGATATCGACTCCATTAAACTATTTCTAAAAATGTAATATTTATTCTGGTTTGCTCTATATCGGCGTACACAAAACTTTGGCGTATGCTCATTTTCTACAGATAAGCTTTCGAAGTTGACAAAGTAAATAAGATGGAATAAGTCAATTTTTAGTGTGTTATCGTTTTTGAAATTCGATAAACGGTTCAATAACGTATGAATAATTACGAAAAACGGTATATAACGCGGTGGTTCTTCTTCTAAATGAGTAGAAGTGAAAATTACTTTGCTCATTTTGCACCAGCCAACGAGCGAATTCTTCTCATCATGAAGGTTTTTCTTATGATTGTTGTTGCGATGTTGGGTCTCATGATTGATGTGGTAAGTGATTTGTTAGCAACGGAACATAAACTTCAATGAGAAAATCTTATGTGATTAACGTAATGCTTAGGTGCCCTATGTATATCATGCGAAATCGAACTTTACTCTATTTGCTCTGAAAATAAAGAATTGTCGAAGACAAAATAGAACCACGTTGTTCTCTTCTCATCAAAGAGTAATGTGATACTCCTCTTTTTTCGAAAATATCGCAAAAATTTGATAAAATAGTAAATCCGTTTTGCATCTGTCCCTCTCGCACTCGTATGGGTTAAACATCACCTTAATCTATCAACTTACCTCATAAGAATGCTGAATTATAGATTAAAATATATTAATTTTGCAATCACTTCATGTTTTACTTGCCAAATCATTGTAACTTGATTCGATTCGTGCCCTTAGCCTGTAGCGTCCTTGCAGGATACTATTTAAAAACTGTAAGAATAGTTAAACTTCACAATCTATAGAATCCAACGATAAAGTGATATTTTAAATTGTTTTCGAACAGCCATTTAACGTTGCTCGAAATATTGCCCTCCAAGTTTGAAGTCTCTAGATAAAACTCCAACGCTTTTAGTTGGACATTAGTAATCAATAAGTTTGTCTCCTTACTCTTGTATTTATGAATAATTTCTATTTTTCGTATGACAGAATGCACTCAGCAGACAGCGACGTGACGTTTTCAGCACCCTTTTAAATGTATATAACTCGAAAATTCCTGAACTGCAATCAATAGAAAACGAGAACACGAATTACACGATGCATCGAATAAAGGAATACCAAGATGCACTCAGAATTAATGTGACCAAACACTTCCGATCAACGCTACAAGAACTTGAGGTACACATGTTTTAAATGAATTTATCTTTATAATGTTTATACTTACATATACTTTTTTAAAACTAGAAATATAATGGTATTTAATTTGATGTTGTCTAATGACGAAAAAAGTTGAACGATGTTTTTACTCAGGAAATTCGATGAAGATGGAATATACTCATTTCCGAATGATGTGTTTTAGAAGTTAAATCCATTCCTGGAATCTGTTGAAGAATCGGACAGTGATACACCCGACGATTGTTATAATCTCTCGATGATAAAACTCAGGACTGAGTATAGTAACATAAGAAAAATCAACTATACCAAGAGGAATAAAGAATATTGTCACAATCAAATTCCACTGGTACTACTGAGCATAAAGTTAGCTGAGGATTACAGGCAAAAAGCACTTGACGCGTTATTAGTATGCTACAACAAGGCTAAAGAGCAAAGATGGATTTTCCAAACGTTTATCTGTATTGATGAGCTAGCTGATAGTCAGGCAAGCGAGCTCGCTGCCTTCTTCAAGTTATACAATCAAGCAATTGATCAAGCTCGTGTCGTTACTCTCGATCGTCCTAAAGCACACGAACCCTTGTATATAAAAGACCGCGCTGAGAAATTTTACAGAAGTGCGACCGCAATATATAATGAGGCTAAGAAATGCATAGATATGAATGATTTGAGTGAACTCAGACACGTTGTAGAATGACTAATCTTAAATAGGCCAAAATCAACATTGTAACAGCTTACTTCGAATGCACATGTATTTAAAATTTTATATTAATAAATTTTTATCCTCATAACAAACCTTTCAATTATCGCTATACAGTCCAGTCTCGCTATAGTAAAGTCTTCGGAACCAGGCTAGTCTCGGTACAGTGAACTTCTCCGTTATCCCCACTCAGGGACAGTGTATATCAAGCGCAGTTAAATGAGCAAGCGCGAGATATTTGGATCTTGAGATCTTGAGATACTGGGTTGATATACGACGATTTGTCTTTGGGGTCTTGTAATTTTCCGAAAAAAACAGATCCAAGTAAGTAATATACATTTGTGTAGGAGTTCGATGATATGATCTTTAAAAAGTGGTTCCCACTATTGTTTATGAACTCATTGTGAAGTTATTCGAGCTAAAAGGGAAATTTGTCGTAAATTGAACTTTTGACTAGTTGAAAAAATCGTCTATTTTGAGAATAATATCTAGTCGACATTTCGCAATCGTTCCAGACTGCATCTTCAGTCTGGTATGTAATCTGGAACAATTGCGAAACGTCGGCATGTAACAGTCATTGAACGCCGCTCCAATTCGAAAGCCAATATTATTCTCACTACTAGTAAGTACCGCGGGTTGGGCGACTACCGCGAAAGTCTTAAACTTGAAATTGTCTATTTTGTTTTTCTTCGCCACTCGCATTTCAATAGCTCCAGGAAGATCGAAAAAGGTGCCTGTATGAATTTCAGTCCGAAACATGAAGCTCTATTGACCCATTATCGCAAATTTCGATTTTCCACTTAAGAGCAATGGAAACCAAAAGTTACTAGATTTCGGAAATAACATATTTACTAATTAATAAGTGAATTCTCATAAAAAATTGGACCAGAGCGCCATTCCTTGGATCGAAAAGAATATATTGCTGCTTTTTTGAGCTGAATTTTTCAATATTGAGGGAGAAATCCGTCGAAAAAAATCACAAGGGGTCAGCGCGAGTGAAATTTTTTTTCTACGGATTTCTCCCTCAATATTGAACAATTCAGCTCAAAAAACAGTGATACATTCTTTTCGATCCAAAAAACGGCGCTCTGGTTCAATTTTTGATGACAATTCATTTATTAATTGGTAAATTCGTAATTAACGAAATCTGGGTGGTCACGTGATTTCCATTGCCCTAAGGGCAATCACAAACCACAAAGTTACTAGATTTCGTAAATCACAGATTTCTCTCCCAATATAAATAATTGAACTCTAAACAATCATGATACATTCGTTTCGATCCAAAGAATGTCTATGTGGTTGAATTTTTCATCAGAACTTATTTACTCATTAATAAAAAATCCGCGAACGTTAGATGTTTTTATACAAATAAATATTCATAACAAAAACGATGAGACACATATTCATCTGATCGACACGAATATGCCATAATTTTTTAAAGTTCAATTATTCGATATCGAGGGAGACATCCGTGATCTATGAAATTTAATAGCTTTGTTGCTTGTGAGTGTTCTTATGCAGTCTATATCGAAAAGAACCGGACTACACCGTTTTCTCTGAAAATATATAATTTCCGAAAAAATACCACGTTTTTCCCTTTCCACAAAAGAATAAAGTGATATTCTCTTATTCCTTCTAAATTATCAGAAACCTTAGAGAAAATAGTAAATCCGTTTTCGCAACATATAGGTTGACCATTATCTTAAACAATAGGACCACATGGATATCAGTACAAATTTGCAATGATGAAAAATTTAATAATCTACGAATATTTACAAGAAAGAATGTATCGACGTCGTTAGAATCTTTTCTAAAATTTCTTATCTGTTCTGTTCTGGTGAGATACGTTTAATAGTAGATAAGATTCCAAGGTTAGCAAATAAGGCAATGATGGAAAATTGTAAATTTTCGATTTTCCTTCAATTTTATTAAATTCAAATAACGAAAAGCATGCTGGGTGAGCAAACCAACGAATAACGCCATGTGAGTAACGAGGTGGAAGAGGTATATAATGCGGATGATTTCGTTAAAAAAGTGAGAGAAATAAATTTATTCCACTTCTTGTGTAGACGAAACGTTGATTTTTCCAATCATGAGGTTGTTCATCGCCAGTATTGTTACGATTATGGCTCTCAACATCCATGCAGTAAGTGATCTTATAGCAACGACAATTATATTCCTCGATGAGAAAATTTTCAGGGATTTCGATACCAAAATGTAGACAAACGCATGATACAAACAAATAAGAAATTTAAAACTGATGAAATTCTGTTAAGGGGGCTCGGTGGTTTAGACATTTCAAAAAATCGATTTTTTTAATTCGATATTTCGAAAGTATAGTATCTCAAGAATATTCTGTGAAATTTTCATGCGAAAATTCCCAATATTATTCTTCTTCTTCTACAGCCCATTAACCAGGTAGAGAGCGTACCTTAAAGTATGTGTACGTCAAACTTTAAACTCATTTATCTCGGAACGACTTTTTCGGCACGGTGCAGGTGAAAACAAAAAAAGTATTCAATCGAATTACTTGAAATTTGGATATGTTGTTCACAACATGTATGGCTATGGCCGGAACTAGAACCATCATTTTATTTAAGTAATTTCCTATTTTTTACACTAAAAAACTAGTGAAAAAAACCCGATTTCACGAACTTTTTTCAAAAGCGCGCGATTTTGTCAATTTTAAATTTTTCGATTTGTTGTAGTTCCGGCCATAGCTGCACCCTTTCTGATTAAGAATATTTTTTGATATTGTGTTTCGGATGAGTAGAAGTCTCGAAATCATCTGCACCGTCCGGGTCCGATTTTTCGAGATTTCAGCGGCATTTTTTTAATAATAAATATTGTTTTTAAAATAGAAATTTTTTTTGTATGTTCAATAAACGTAGCAATAAGTCTGCAAAGGCAAAAAAAATCGTGAAAATTGGTGAAATTTTCGTGCTCTAGACCACCGTGTCCCCTTAACCCATTAACGCCTGACTTGACCAAAATTCTTCGCTAGTTTTGGCCTAATATTTTGCATCGAAAAAAAATTCTAAAAATTATTGCATTCATCTTTC
>JAPYYX010003170.1:0-12050 GCA_030522605.1 Cremastinae sp. B BG-2022a
GCTTAAGATAGGACTAAATTAAGTTAACCTGAAGATTGAAAGCTATGAAAAATAATTTTAAGGCTTAAGGGGGCCGTCGTGCCCCACCCTCCCCTAAATGTCAATTTTTTAAATTATATTTGAGCATGACGTGTTTAAGCACTTTTCTGATGAGTGAGAAAATATTCATGCATCCTTCAATGTATGTTAAAATCGATTGAAGAATCATACTTTGTATAAAATATTCATTACGAACTTAGATTCATAAGCAGATGATTAAAATTATCCTTTTTCACGGTTTTTATTATCCTATGAGTTCGTTCACCTATTCAAATTACTTTTCATGAATAAATCAATGTGTAAATTTTCCTAAAGACCAGTCGGACGAAGAATTATTAAAGTGAGGGCAATGTTCGAAATTTGAGACATAATTTGAGTAGAAGTGTGTCTAAGATCAATCGTAAGACTTAATTCATGAAAGTCTCTTAATTTACGTAAATTATTTTAATATTTATCCGAAATTTTTTCAAAAATAAAATATCTTTAATTATTCCCTTGTACTACTGCACGTTGTCGCTTCAGCTATTAAATTATCTCAAAGTCATTTCAAAGCTTTTCATTAATAATTTTCAAAATTGAATAATTTAATAATTATTATAATAGTATTTCTCGTATTATTATCATTATTTTAATTCTTATTATTATTATTTGAATAATTTAATAATTATTATAATAGTATTTCTCGTATTATTATCATTATTTTAATTCTTATTATTATTTGAATAATTTAATAATTATTATAATAGTATTTCTCGTATTATTATCATTATTTTAATTATTATTATTATTATTGCCAAGAAAGTTTTCAACGAATTTCTACAAAGTGCCTCAGGATCTTAAAAAAACACAGCGCACAAAAATATTTATTAAGAAACGTGAAAATGGAATCATGCTAAAAACTAATTGCAGTCTCGAATTTTATTTCTCATTATTTCGACGAGTTCCACAGCAGTCGAGTTTCGCAAAGTTAAAAAAAAAGAGCAAGGAACCAAGTTCGAACAAAAATTGCCGGAAACCTCGACGAGGAAGACACGATATTCGGTCGAGTGTATTTCGTTTTTCTCGAGTTCGTACATTCCATAGTGCAATCTCCATTTATTTTCTCGAACTGATTTTGCGAAAATAAAAAAAAAACCGTGGAGTTTGGTTTCCCAACTTCTGCAAACGTTTTCTCACTGTTCGCTTAATTTTATTGTTCGTATCGAGCTCGTGGTTTCGTATTGCAAACGAAGAGATTTTTTTCAGGTACATTTCGCAATTTAATTCATCCTCGAGAGAAGAAATTTGATATTCGACGTGTAAAAGGTTCGAATTTACATTTATCCAAAGTGAACGAAATTCAGTGACGTATTATACGTGTAAAGTCATTAAATAGTTAAAAATAGATACATGTATGAAATTTTGACGATTTATGCCTCTTTTTTTCCTGCAGACGAGGGTGGTTGGGGGATGAAATTTTTTTGCAATTTTTTCCAAGTGGAATTATTCAGATCTCGTTTCTCCAAATTGGCACTCGTTAGAATGGATTTCAAGACGATTTTGCTCTCGATTTTTCAAACTTCACATCCATTACACTCCAAGCTGAGCTTACTGACATACCGGAGGAAAATTTTTGCAAATCTTAGTACTTATGGTCGTGCTTCAGGGGATAAAGGAATATTCGTTTTTTCGTACGAAAATGATCTCAACTTTTTTAAACCTTTTCTACATTTATTCGATAAATCAAAAAAAAAATACAAAAGAAATAAATTATCATATTTTTTATCGAAAGACACGTTTCTTTAAAATTCAACTCAGTAATCTCTTTTTCCTCAGTTTTTCTATTTACAATTTTTCAATCTCAATATTTATTTAGCCGTTTCAGTAACTTTGAGTAAAGTCCTTTTTTCTGACAAAGCGGTCGTGTCCAATTTATTTAAATTTGTGGCCTTTGCGGCAGAGCCTGTAAATAAACCTGCAATATTAATTGGACCAGTTCAGGTCAAGATTTGTGTTGATTTTACCTGATTTTTTCATTTGATTCGGCGAGTCTGTATCTTCGGATCCATTTTTTTCTCTCGGTATAAAAAAAGGACTTAGAGAGAGAAAGAGAGAAAATAATGAAATCTGAAGTGTACTACACCATCAGCAATCGATTGAGGGTAGAAAACGACGTCATGCTAGTTTGTACAATCCTCTACAAAAATTATTGACTCTAAAAAAATATTTGTTCGAGTAGTACTAACAATTCGATATTTTGTAATCAGGAAGTGCAATTGTTATCATGAGTTTGCTAACTGCATTTTTTATTTTTATTTTAATTAAAATCAATTTTTGTAAATATTTAAACATTCATTTTAATTTCTGTACACGACTGTACTTAGTCGGTTCAAATACTGTAATCTGGGATTGCGAATTACGCTCTACTCCATCAAAGATTATTTCCGTAGATTGGTCTTATGACTCTGCCACTTTATCAAGTAACAGGATTGTACTTGGCTCGTATCATGTGGAAGCCCGTCGAGTGCCAAGTGAATTTCGTTTATCTGAAAACTTCTTCGTACGAGTGAACACTTTTTCGCATGTGACGGTTCAATCCACAAGCACGTGATTATTTTTACATCTGATTGAATTGACACAGACAAACTTATTCATTAAAATATCAAATTAATATAAAGAAATTGCATAAATAATAAAAACGGAATATTTTAATTTTATCATTTACCAATTAAATCAGAGTATGCAAGGTTTACAATTAATTTTAACAATATTTTTCAATATTTTATATTATTTTCTTCGATCTACGAGCGTGGATTAGTCGACACCCAAATCCTTTGTGCTTTGAATCGCGAGCTTATCAACTCGCTGTCGGTTTCCACGACATTAACTTTTGCTCTTTGCGATTCAAAGGAAGTTCGTGAAAATTAAATCAGAAGCTTTAATGCTACACGAACGAACTAAGTTCACTCTTGAGCGGGTTTTAATTTAAAAAAGTATTTTTCAACCTCAGGAGATCAAAAAGAATTACTCAATGTGGATTAAACTTCAAAATTGTTTGAAGAAGAGCAATAATATATTAATCGAAATATTAATACTTTTCATCGTGAATCTCAGCTCTCAATGGCCGTCGAATCGAATTGTAAGTGAAATGAGCTTTTTCTCGTTCTCATCACGAATCTTGACGGAAAAGCTTCGCCCGGGCGCTCCCTTGCGGGAGCGTGCGAAGCAGCACGTTTTGTTTGCCTGGGTAAACAAAGCTTTACTGCAACGAAGCACGAACTGGCTCGAGCATCAATCGCCACTTGCTTCACCATGCGAACGAGCGGTTACCGAAAAACAATATTTTCCAAGCGCCAAAAGCACTCGTAATCGCGTCCAAGATCTAGCAGCTAATGCATTCATGAAAAAAAAACTCAAGGATTGTCTCAATGTCTGAACACGGATATATTATAATCAATTCAGGAAAATATTATGTATAAGAAATTTGCATAAAGTGATGAACTTTCAAAAGCTCCGGGCACTGCGAAGCAACGATAAATGAATTATTTATTAATAATGATGATCAAATACTTAATAACAAACGATTAACAAACATCACAAACAATTAACAAACAACCAACAAACGAATAATCACAAAATTAATTATTTGTGCGTTGCAGAAATTATAAAAGTTTTTCCACGTACTATGTAGCACTTGCGCAACAGTAGCATTGTTTTACTATGTAGATTGTTTGGAAAAAACGTTATTCTATCGTTATAATTTTGCTTTGAATATTCAAAACCGTAATGATGAAACAATAAGGTTCGAGCTTTTTTGTTGTCCCTTACGCAAAAGTATAATGTGCCTTTCGATCAGAGAGGTTTGTATTCTTCGGTCTAGCGAGCCTTGTGAAACAGTAGATGTCCATTAAGTGTACCTTTTGACTCTCGATCGTTGTGCCAACAAGCTCCGGGCTCCATTTCTCGTCCGTTGAAATATCAAACTACCTCTCCGAAGGTCGCTCCCTCTCATTGACCCGAGACGATGAAAGCTTACACGGGAACTACAACTTTCATGGACCGCGAGAACGCCCGGAAATGCGATATAGAGTTACTTTCCGGTGCTTCTTTTTTATCCTCGGGGATGATGCTCCCAGAGCAGATCAAACTCCCGGAAAATTCTATTAACTTGGACATATCGTCGAGTCTCCGCTCTGCAATATCTCGAGCGCGAGCTTCAGGCACGAGCTTTTGAAAGAAATTTCATTGGATTTCGTAATCTAAAATCTGAAGTTTCTTAATAATTTATAGAACTCTTTTTATTATTTATATGATCTATGATATGACAATGATCGATGGAATTTATTCGAAATGGAATCAAATACGTAATCTGGGATAGAATTTAGAAACAAAATTCGTCGTCTTATCAAACTAGTCACATTCAATTTAATGGATGATCATTATCTATACTGGCTCTGACGACGCAGGCTCGGCGCCAGCTCATTAGTAAATGCAACATGCGTGCACCGTTTTAATTTTACTTGAGAGAAATACCGAGAGGAATTTCGAACGGCACATTTGGAAGTTTACGTGAACTAATGACCGAAATGCATCCGATGCGGGCGACAGTGGTTTGAATGATTTGCAGCCATCTGTCGCTGCAGTCGAAAAAGTGTTTCACGAATGTTTTACCTAGTCTCGGTCAAATTGGGTCGATTTTTTTAATGCAAAGTTAATACCATCTGACATTTTTGTTTATAACAAAAATATTCAAATAAACAATGAAAAATTAATAAAAATATAAAAACACTAATTGTTTTGACAGAAACTGAAAAAATTTCTGAATGAATCCAAACAAAACTCGATAACAAAATTTATCATTAATTTACTCTAGTTTGAAAAACAATTTTTATAACATTAATAAATTATGTTAATTAAAAATCAATAATATAGTCGAAAAGCTTTCGAGCCTCAGCTGGTAAATTTTCAAGTACTTTGACAGATAAAAGAGAAAAACATCAGCGATTGGGACGCCTCTGGCTCGAGCTTTCGAAAGCTACACTCGCGAGCTTATCCCCCGAGTAAACTTCATCATCGTTATCATCGGCGGAAAAGTCTCGAGGGACGAGTTTTCATCGGTCGGTAAATGCTCGGCCGTCGAAGCTCGTTCTTGGATATCCTGAGAGTGGCAGCATCGTAGCTCGAATCGTAAAATCGTGCACGCGGATCAATACGAAAGCCCGCGCTCGGGAAGGGCTCTCCAAGCTTTCCCGGGCAAATCAGCCGCCCGATAATATCATGCGAAACGAGCGCATAATCTCTCCCATTAAACGGAGCGCCGGAAAGTTTGGCGAGCTGTTACTTCCTCGTCGAATAATACGAACATTAACGAACGATGGAGAGAAACGAACATTTATTTCGAGTCCATTATTCTCTCATCTTTGAGCAGCGAGACTCTTGCGATCATTATTTCAAGAACTTTCAACGTAATCAATTATTTTCTCGAGAAATAACTGAGGAAATTTTGGTTCCTCTCGTCATTGCTTTTCGTTCGTACTTGATAATTATTTATTCAAGTTTTGATTTTTCCAGATGCATTTTTAGATAAATTTTTTAATTAACTACCACTTATCACGAAGTATTTACAGAACATCGTCAATTTTTCCCTCGTTTTCGAGAAATTAGGTCTTTATTGTACAATGCAATCATCGAGATCATATTTTTTATTTAATTGTTCGTTCTGACGTATTTGAGGAAATTTAATTTGCCCCTCGTGATTTAAAATTATAGCTTTGTTTTTGTTCATTTTTTAGTTTTAGTTATCGAGATGCAGATTTAGATAAATTCAACAAAAAAGTAAACAACTACTTAATCAACGAATGATTTTTATTTATTTTGTTTGTATAGTAATTGAGTGTTTTTTTCAGATTTGATTTAGGCTTTTAGTTTTTACAGAGAGATATGTTTTTCAAAATAAAACTTTCACACAGCTCTCGAGATTACGAATCATTTTAAAAAATTCTTCAAATTCGAAAATCAAATTTATCTAGTTCTCAAGATGCACATTTAGATAAATTTAATAAAAAGTAAACTACTTAATCAACGAATGATTTTTATTTATTTCAGTTTAGTTTTAAAAATAAAATTTTCACCGCAGCTCTCGAAATTACGAATTATTTAAAAAAATTCGTCAAATTCTCAAATTTTCTGAAGAACGAGATCGAAATTTCACTGAACCGTTTCATTAGCACCGAAAACCGAAATCCATTTTAAAAAGAATACACACGTAGAGCTTTTACGCGCGTGCAACCCCCGATGTTGCAGTTCACGCGTTGATGGCGCCAGCATCGGAGGGAAAATTCTCCCTCCCTCGTGCGAGTGTTATACGCGCGTGTCCCGATCAGTACTCCGGGCACTCCGATGAAACATTTTCTTCCACCGTTAACACAATCATAATCAAGCGCGTTGATTATTCAAAAATCCGAAGAAAAAATCATCCCTCCGGAACTAAACAAAGCGCATCGCCTTTATTCGTTCTCTCCTCATTTTCTTCCCCCTCATCTTTTGTTCCGTGCCAATTTTAATACTCTCCTCGCTCGAGAAAGAGCTTGACTCTCGACTGAGCCTCTTTGTTCGACCTCGTGGGCAGCCATTCCTTATTCCCGCGGACTCTGGCACTTCCGGAGGCTGCTGGCTTACTTTTTACTTCTCGCCCTTTCTTTCTGGCCCTCATCCTCCTCCTCCTCCTCCTCCTCCAGCTCTCTCGCTCTCTAGCCACATTGCTCCTAGCGGGTACAGAAGTCTCGCGCGTCGAGCGATTCCACCACCACCGTCGTAACAACCCCCAAGCCACCCCGCCACCTCAGGGAACACACAAAACCTCCGCTAGACTCATCATCTCCATCCTCTCCGTAACTCCGTTGACGCCGAAGTCTCCGCTCCGTCGACATCGTCGTTTCGTAATCCTTTTCCGCTCCCTTCCCAACCCCCCCACCCCCGGGGACGGGGATGAAACAAAAGAGAAAATCAAAATAAATAGAAACGCGCGCCCCCAGTGATCGTTGCGATGTCCATCAATGAGCTCACGAGAATTCACTTCCGACAATCGTTTCGTCATCGGAATCGCGTCAAGGACTTTGCCATCTCGTAACATTGTGTTTGAGAATTCAATAACGGAGAAACGTGCGAGGTATGATCACCGGGAGATTCGCTTTTCGATACTCTCGTCACCGAATTCGTGTGCGACTTTCGACGAATCATGGTCGCAGGGTGTTTTGTTGTTATTGGTCGAGCTTCGTGATAATCACTCGTCGTAATGTGTTAATCAAATAAAAATAAATCGTTCAGTTAAAAACGTGCAGTCGATAAACAATGAAGATTCGAAGCTTTTTCGACAATTGTGTGCAATTTTGGGCTAAACATGATCGTGGTAATTTTTAAAGTTTCATGATATCTTAAATTCAAATATAAAAAAACGTGCAGTCGATAAACAATGAAGATTTGAAGCTTTTTCGATACTTTCGAGATCGATAATTGTGTGCAATTTTCGGCTAAACACGATCGTGTTAATTTTTAAAGTTTCATGACATCTTAAATTCAAATATAAAAAAACGTGCAACGTGAAGACTTTGGAAGAGGTGTGAATCTTTCGACAAATAATGATCGCTCGATAAACAATGAAGATTCGAAGCTTTTTCGACACTTTCGAGATCGACAATTGTGTGCAATTTTGGGCTAAACATGATCGTGTTAATTTTTAAAGTTTCATGATATCTTAAATTCAAATAGAAAAAAACGTGCAGTCGATAAACAATGAAGATTCGAAGCTTTTTCGACACTTTCGAAATCGATAATTGTGTGCAATTTTTGGCTAAACATGATCGTGTTAATTTTCAAAGTTTCATGACATCTTAAATTCAAATACAAAAAAACGTGTAACGCGAAGACTTTGGAAGAGGTGTGAATCTTTCGACAAATAATGATCGCTCGTTGTTATTGTGATATTATGACGTTTGATTGATAGTCACGAGCGTGATATTGCAATATCGCAAAAATTCTGGATGGAGAAATTTATCACTCTTTTCAACGATGATCATCAATTTTTCGAGCTCCTTTCTTTTTTTTCGTCACGGGATCCTGAGTGCGGAGTTACGTGGATCACGATAATGTGCACCTTTCGACGAATAGTGATCGCCGAGTGTCTCGCTGTTGTTGTTCTGGTTTTGTCACTCTCGATTCATAATCAACTCACCGAGAAATCATGATAACGTAATAAAAAAACGTTCGAAAGTGTTGCAACGGTGAAAAATGGAACTCTTCGATGAACAATAACGAGTCTCATTATTTTATTTTATTCATAATAAACTCACCTGGAAATCATGATATCGTAATATATTGAAAATTTTGGATTGGTAAAAAATGGAACTCTTCGATGAACAATAACGAGTCTCATTATTTTATTTTATTAATAATAAACTCACCAGGAAATCATGATATCGTAATATATCGCGATCGAAAATGTTGGATTGGTGAAAAATGGAACTCTTCGATGAACAATAACGAGTCTCATTATTTTATTTTATTAATAATAAACTCACCTGGAAATCATGATATCGTAATATATCGCGATCGAAAATGTTGGATTGAGAAATGAAATTCTTCGATGAACGATAATGAGCCTCATTAAATTCGTCTCTATCGAGACTTCGATAGATACGAAATATCGTTCATCCTTTGACGAATGATGATCCGAACGCGTTTAATTATTGTTAATCCGGTTTTATGACGTTCGATTCGTCCAACACCCTGGCTGGTGGGTCATGATATCACGATGACGATTTCCAGGCCAAATATTATCAACGCAGGGCAATATTAATGGCAATAATGATATCTCGTTGAGGACGCGAAGCTTCGAAGTGAAGTGAAAGCTCGAGACACTTTTGGAAGTGCTTTTTCGTTGAATATTTTTTGCGTTTAGGCCTCGAGGGGAGGAAAAAGTGTTCGCGACTTTTTGCGGAAGGAAGATCGCTAATGGGGGAAATGTGTGTGTGGTCGGGATGGGTCATCGAGCTCCGGAGTACGGGAGAGCCCATCGCGGAAAAAAAAGTTCGAAAATTCGCCAGGAGCGTGAATCTGCCAAACTTTTAATGATTTAAGTTTGATCCGGATCGCATTGGATGAAACACGAGCCCAGTATGTACGTCACTGGTGTGGATTTCAATATTCTCGTGTTTTTGCTGTTGTGGACGGAAATTTGAGAATCGTGAAAGGACGAGAATCGCGAATAATGTGATTTGTGATTTTTCGATTATTTTTGGAATTCACTGATATTTTTTAGTTTCTTGACTGATGAAAATTGAAACTGATGATCTTTTTCCGCGAGGAGGAAGATTAAAATGGAATATTCTTGAAATTATGCACTGCCATTAGGCTGAAACGTTTCGTGCTTCGAGCACGAGGGTTTTCAAAGACGAAAATAAATAGGAAGACAATGGGCCAGGATTGGTGCGCTCGCCGGCGAAAACGCTCGAGTGGCGGATGTTGTCCATGTGGACCGCGAATTCATCCTTCGAGCTGGTTAGTCCTCATATTTTCATAGTTTTTATTATCAAGGATACGTCATTCGAGTCATACGTAAATGCAATTTTATTTATAATTAAATTTTTGACAATGATATTTATTATTTAAAAAATAATAAAAAAATAAATGAATAAAATCGAAAGATTTATTGAGAAATAAATCGGCGATTGATTGAAGAAAAGTTTAATGACGCAAGCGCGAGGAAATTTATAAACACGCGAATGTGACGAGAGCAAAAAAAATAGAAAAAAAAATACTTGCTGCACAGAACGTCACCGAGAGACAAATCGGGTCGGAGTATAAAAACGCTTAAAAGTTTGACCTCCGAATCCCCCTGTTTAATTTATATTCTTACGTATCTTCCGGTATTTTTAATGACGGAGACACGCAACCGAGTCTAGGGATCGTTAAAAGTTTCTGACGCGAACTTACAATTAGTTTTAGAAAAACGTACTAAAAAAGACTACATCGTAATGCACTCCAAATTCGATACAAAACTGTCCATTTTAAAAAAATAATAATTTATTGTTTATTGGAAATCACTGGATGAATTGAACGATCGAAAAAAGATTCAAAGAAATTTTATAAAGCATTTTAAATTTAGTTAAATTTTTTTAAATTGATATTTTAAACGTACGTAAAATATACGACATTTCTTAACAATCTCTTCGATCGACTGTACTGGAAAATTTACAAAGACATTAAAAATATCAAAACCAAATCTACATAAACTTTTTTACATTTCTATTTTTAATCGTAAAAAATGCAGAATCTCAGAATAATTAATAAAGTATTTACATTTGCGTCACAAGCAGAAAATAAAATTTGTGACGTGACTTTTTTTAAAAAATTCTATTTACCAATTAATAATAAAAATATTTAGGTAACTTTTTGAAAATTAACATCAATCATTCACGGAGTTTCGTCCGAATCGTTTATTATCTCTGAAAAATTAAAGAATGACGAAACAGTTGAAGGCATTCAAAGATTACCAACTAATCTCCCTGTCGAGGAACTTGACCTTTCCAATTCGCGGAGCATCAAAAGAGGGAAGCAACGAATTTTCATGTGTGCGTGAAAATTTCTCGCGTGCTCACATGCAATTCCCCGACAACGAATTTCAGTTCACCCCGTATACATGCAAGTTATACAGAGAGGTTACTCGTACACGAAAGGCCAGAGACTTTCAACTCGGGCTTCAAGAATTTTTCTCGAGCTCTCCTTGGTACTCGCACTCTCTCTCTCTCTCTTTTCCTACCGTACTCTCCTTGTATATACGAAAGAAAATCAATTACTCTCTCCGCCCTTATTTTCTTACCAGCACCTTGAGCTTTAAATAATTTCCTTTTTAAACCAAATTTTCATTTTCCTCATAGAATGAGACTCGAATATTTCCAGGATATTTTTCCAGATAAATTTAAGGTTAGAGTGAATTTATTTCTCGAAGTGGAATGTATTTGAATAATTTGTATATTTTTAAAAAATATTCGATGACGGTTATTTTAAATAAATTAGCAATTTATTTCAATTTATTCAAAATCTCGTGATTGAAAAATCATGAAAATTTGTATTACTGAAAATGGAGCAGGAAATTTTTTATTTAAGATTCGTAGAAATTGCATTTGCTGTGTCCTCTTCATCAAAGTTTCGCTTGATAAATCAAGTTGCGCTCTAATCTACTAATTTGTTCAATATTTAAAACGATATTTATGAAGTTCAAGAGCACGAGATTTTTATTCGTTCGTCAAGCAATTTAAAACGATCTAGAAATTATATTACCGGAGATGAAATGAGGAAGGAACGTTTTTTTTTTCATTCGAGATTTGTTGGAATTGCACTTTCTCTTTGCACATCAAAGCATTTCGCTCGGTAAATTGCAATCTAGCCCGGAGCGACGTTAGTGTGTTGATGAATTTTGCAGCATCGAGGCTGGCAATCATATCCGCTTTCTCATATCGCGCACGTTAAACACACAAACATCTTGGGCAACGTAAAACGCGGGAGAAGTTCCGAGTCCGCGAAGAAAGTAGATTTTCAAGCGTATATTTACCCGCGTCACGTGAAACGAGAACGTCACAGTTCGGGGATGGAGCACATCGTAACTGCGAAATAAATTCTTAAATTGGGTCACATCGATTTAAAAGCCCAGGCATCTGAAAACTTAACATTTTCATCATATTTAAAAATCAAATTTGCGTTCAATCTTTTACATTTTTTTATCTCTGACATATCATTCACCATTTAAAAAAAAATTAATATTTAGATAAGGATATAGGGGAGGGCAAAATGGGGTACAGGGGGCAAAATGGTGTACCCCAAAAATTTGGTGAAAATTTACAATATTTCAAATTTTGATAAAATTTAATATCAAAAATAGTCTTTTATTTGCTAAGAACATTATATGTGGTGATTTAAAAACACGTTTAAACAAAAACTAAAGCGAAAAATCAATTAACATAGCAGATCGAAAAAGA
>JAPYYX010003171.1:0-17064 GCA_030522605.1 Cremastinae sp. B BG-2022a
CCTCTTTCAATAGATACTAAAATACAACAAATTATGGAGAAAATCGGAGATGCAAAAGCTAGATGGTGTCTGAAATGGGGTGGAATGCCTCATATGCAAGACGAGGTTAACAAAATCTTACAAGATGAAAACATCTAAAATCAGAAAAATGATCTGTTCAAGGATAAAAAAATGAATTTTAAGAAACATTTGAAAAATTGTAAAAAGAGAATAATCGCCAGGCATCACACTTTAGAAACATCTCATTTCAAAATTAAAATATTAGAACGAATCAGGCAGCTGCTTATATCTACAAATTTATTCTGATAATCAAATATGGACAATGGACACCCATACTTGAACCATATCCACAATACAATTTCGAAAAAAATACTTATCGAGTTTATTATTAAATATATCTCTAGCTTATTATTAAATAAATATCTCGGCAAGTATTATTTTCGAAATTCTACCCTTCAACATTATCGTACTCTGATTGCATTTTTATGTACTTATAAATTCTTTGGTATATTATTTTCTATCATTTTAATTATTATTTAGCGGATTTATCATGTTAGGACAAGCTCTTTAGTAGTTAGTTAGTGAGTTTACCCTGCACACCCTCTTTGGGTTTTTACAGCTTTCTCTCATTGTACCATATTTCCTCTCTCTGTAACCACCGTTCTATGTCTCTACTTCCTTACATTCCCGCAAGATTGCGTCCGCAGCTGACTTTAACGCCCTAACCTGTATCGCATTCGCACATGCTTGCTCATGAGCATGGGAAACCTGCGGAAAACCCATGCCGATACATTCGGTGATGCCCTTTCTGGGTATTTTGAAGTTAGCATACCTCGAAATATCCAGAGAAAGCCACCTCCCGCTCAGCGTTGACCCGTCAGTCAATGCGAGTTAAGCGGTCACCCATCCAAGTATTGGCCGCACCTAATGCAGCTTAACTTGTGGGACCGCTGAAACTCAAGCACCGACCACGGGTCCACTACTGTCGGTTGACAAGCTCTTTAGTATTCACCACAATACTATGAAAAAATGTTGTAATATACGATTGTATTTTAGTCAAGTGAGCGAATTTGCCACAACTGTTCGGAAGGCATACAGAAATAATTATAAATTTTCGAGTATTTACATTTTTCGTTTCACTAAACTTATTATGGCTCGTATGATTTTGTATCGCCTCCCGCGGTGGTTCTTTTCGGTGATGCTCCGAGACCTCGAATGAGACTCCCTCCTTTTGATATTCCTCGAATTAAAAAAAAGTTGGTAAATGTGGGGTCTCTTTTCTGCAGTCAGATTGCGTCCTGTTACCTTACTGTCCCGGAGTGAAGAGAGCGAGAATATTGGGCGGTCAGGTGAGACCAATTCGGCCTCCCAACTCGTTTCACAGATTAACGAGGAGAAAGGGATATTTTAGATAGAATTCGATAGAATTCGCGCGATAATTCAAAACGTAGCTTACAATGTGCTTGCCTCCTTTTTTGCACCATCTTTATGGTGTTTTCGCGAGTATCCTCTTTACAGCACAAGAAATGCTACATTATATGAAAAACAAAAATAAAAAACGATCAGAATAACACCACAGATATTATCAAAAAATTTGCCTGTAGACAAATAGAAAGCTTCCGTGAATTATGTATAAGAATGGCATCACGACAAAATAGACATACAAAATTTCCAGAAAAAAGAACTTTCTAACGACTACATGCAATAGCTAACGAAATAGCACAAGGATTGTCCAAAAGAATCAATCGTTGGTGAACAAAATTTAAAAAACCTAAATTGGTATGTCAAATAATTAGAATAAGCATCTGTATTGAAAAAATGTACTCGTGGCAATAAATACAATTACCACTACTACGGATCTGTTCAAGTATTCAAAATGATCCTACTTTTATATTATCGGCGCTTTTGCAACAAGCCCCTTATTTCTGAGTATATTAAATCTTTATCGGGGAAATTAGTTATTCAAGCCATTCGCTATAATCTGACGAGTAAGAATATTTTTGGAATATACATATAACGCGCTGCCTGGTTTGTTATTGCCGAATAGTGAGATGTAATTATGAGCCGTCGTTGTTTGTTTTCTCCGTTTTTCATGTAACAGAAAATCGGAGTTTCCCTCTTCTGAGGCAGCTTGGTTGCACACCCTAGGAGCCCAGTATGAAACGGGAGGCAACTCGTAACCCCACACCTATTACTTCGCCCTTTTCTCGCGTTTCTTTAATAGACGTTCATATAGATTTACCCTCGCTGGTTATACACTTGCTAATGTTGTACTTCCTCGTGGTCGTCGTTTTCCTCTTCTTATTCCTCCCTTTTGAGTCGGCGCAGGAAGGAAAAAGCTTGCGTGAGTGAATGTCGTTTACGACGAACGAAACTCGAACCACGGCGACTCGATTTCATAATCTCGAATCTCTTATCGAGGTGAAAACTTTGGTAAAAGCTTCATTACTATATATTTATATATCATACATATTTCAGACTTTGCTTTAAACATATCTCTATAAAATTTGTTCCCTCATATTTTTTCTTTCTTTTACTCTGATAGCTAATACAAGTGTCTTCCAACGCCCAATAATATCTTTTAAAAATAAAATTCTTCAATAGCTCCTTAGGCACTGCCTACTCGTTAGTCAAACCCGAGCCTCCACGGTTGATGTTAGGCAACCAGTATAAAGGGTAATGATTTGAAACACCATCTAGCAAAATGCATGTCCACTCAAATCTTGTTTAAAAATTAATCAATAATGACGATCCAACCAAAAACAGTGTATATGCTGTAATAAAGGAGGCAAGTACGTATTTTCTTCTACAGCTTGGAGTATAATCCCGTAAATGTACTTGCCTTCTTTTTTTACAGCATGTATGCTGTTTTTGGGTATAGATGAGACATCAATTCGAACTTACCCTCGACAATAGCTTGGCGTGGCTTGTAGGATATATCTGAAATAAACAAACGATTAAGAATTATTCAATTGGTCGATCGATTTATTTACACACGAGTCATACACTTATTCGCCTATACTAAGAAACTGTTATTGAAGTTTTCTTTTGTTCAAATTAGTTCGATAACAACTACAGGTGTGGTCATTTGGAACTCTAACTAAATGAAATTTTTTTAATCCGGAAATTATATCAAATTCATAACTGTATCACTCCTAAAATTTGGGTACAGCAATTTTCATTTTTTCATAGTTTCAGAGAGAAATATGCATATCTTGATAATATTAACGAATTTCACGCAACGAACATTGTTATTCATACCCCTCACCTCGTTTCGCATGCATGCATTGTCATTTTTGCCTAATCTGTACAGAAATGTAATCGGGAATCGAATAATCTCTTTACGTTCTTCTTCATAAAGTAGGTTTGGCCTGCTTCAGATACAATTGAGCATTTGAAAATCTGATTGGCTGAAGAACTTTTTTTGTGTCGTAGCCACAATTTTAGTTACACGTTCATAAAATGTGGAAATTATGCGGATAGCTTTGGGATCTACAAGATTAATGACGAAGTGAAGTAGCTCGAAAATTTGTAGCTCAGAGGTAAGAAGGATAAAAGGATTAATAAGGTATCAGAATACGGTAATGCGATAACCCGATGAAACTTGGAATAATTATCCCACAGACACACGAAGCCTCTCAAAGCATCTTCCAATAATTTCCTCTTTTACCCCTCTTTCTCTTTCAGTTTCTCTCATCTCCTGTTTCTCTCTTTCCGATTTCCCATAATGAAGAGACTCGTTCACCTGCAAAATGCTTGAAATTCCGCGAGGACGGCGGACTTAGGCCGAGAGAAAGCATACGAACATGCATGATGTGGAAAATAATTGGAAGTTTCAGGGGTGCAAGGGTAGTCGAGAGATAGCAAATGAAGACAGCGGCTCTGAATCCAGCTGAAAGCAAAAGAGAAGAGTCGAGTTCGAAAAGGGCTTGAAGCGTCAGATGCCGTTAGACTTAAGGGCAATGGAAACCATGTGACCACCCAGATTTCGTAAATTACGGATTTCTCAATTATTAAATGAATTGTCATAAAAAATTCGACCACACCGCCATTCTTTGGATCGAAAAGAATGTTTGAAGCTTCAAATGACGATGGGAGTGCCAGGGGTACCATCGCCCACCTGCCCCTTTTGGCCGTTGTTTCATGCATACCATTATAAATGGATGTGTGTTTTTTCACTATTTACGTGTTATTTCGGTAAATGTATCTCGCACAAGCTGACTAGCGTAACTTTCATTGTTATCAACTTCTTCTAGTAAACTATGTTTGGATATAAATGA
This sequence comes from Cremastinae sp. B BG-2022a, assembly GCA_030522605.1. NCBI lineage: Eukaryota > Metazoa > Arthropoda > Insecta > Hymenoptera > Ichneumonidae > Cremastinae sp. B BG-2022a. Next base: position 4,281 of record JAPYYX010003171.1, read on the forward strand.
TCACTCTCTTTCTCCCTCTTACTTTTACACTGAAAGTCTTCATGTTAAAATAGCCCTGTCCACTGTTTTTTTATTCACGTTACTTACTTTCCACTCTTGTTCTCTATCTTGACGAAAACCTTTTTAGGGAAAAAAAGTTTTAAAGAACGATGATCCATTCAAACTGGGACTTGACTTCGGAAGCAAGGAGCCTTCATGGTAGTTTTTCATTTTATGAAAGTATAATTTTTGATGAATTGATTTTTCGTCAATTCGAGCAGTGCAGAGTTTTAAACGATATCAGTGCAGAGTTTAAAACGATATCTAAAGATACGGCAGTGTCTTGACGCCAAATACTAACAAAACCGGTCTATGAAAATCCAAAATCGTCAAGACGGTGCCGTGTACACTTACAGTAAGATTTATTCAATTTTTTCGATCTTATGTTCCAAAAATACTTTCGAAACAATTTACATAATGGGAAATCTGAAGTCATACCTTAGATGAAAACAATTTTTTTTGCATAGATTCCACAATTCCAAATACTCACAAAAACACCATCAAGATGGTGTAAAAAACTAGGCAAGTACATTTTTTCATAGCATTATGGTAAATAGTAGAGAGATTGTCGTACCATGATAAGTCCACTAAATAATCATGAAAATTATTTAAAAAATATATGAATGCGTTTATTGTTAGAATATACGAAGTAGATCGGTAACGTCGCGCAAAATATTATCGGCGCAGAAACGTATAAGGTGCGAATAACCGAAAATTAGTCAGTCCGTGTCTATCCGCCGAACACGTATGATGTAAATATAACGTAGCAAATAAATACTTGTGCAAACAAAACACATTTATAAAGTTCCAACATTTATAAATATATAAAAATTCAATCAGAGTACGACAATATTAAAGAATAAAATTTAAAAAACTACTTGCCAAGTTTATTATTAAATATATCTCGGCAAGTATTTTTTTAGAAATTTTATTTTTCAATATTATCGTAGTCTGATTGCAGTTTTATATTATATTTATAAGTTCTTTCGTATATTTTTTTTCAATAATTCAAATTATTACTTAGCAGACTTATCATGTTACGACAATCTCTTTATTATTTACCACAATACTATGAAAAAATGTACTTGTCTCCTTTTTTTACACCATCTTGATGGTGTTTTTGCGAGTATCTATAATCCAGAGAGGAACGAGCGTAGAATCGCAAGTGTTCTTCACCATGCATTTTCTCATTGAATCTGCAGTAGCTTGTTGTGGTTGAGAAGAAGAGCTTTCTTGGTTGTGTCGATTGATATGAGTCAATATATCTCAGACGAAACTTTTGACCGCCCGTCTGAACCAGGAGCTTAAGAAATATGAGAAAACTTACGCCACCACCCTTCAGAATCAGAGCTTACGATAACATGGCTTTAATAACCCCGGAATATCACAGTATTGACTTTCACATGTGCTAATATGAAAAACATAAAAGCTCTAGTTATTATTTTAAGTGACTAACTGAGTATTCTTTCTGAGTTAGAAGAATTGATGTTTAGTCGAAAATTTCTTTTTTTTACGTGCACAAAACTATTAAATAAATTCAACTACATGGAGAAGAAATCCTCAAAAATTAGGAACTAACATCATGCACCGGCATAATATTGCATCCCAACATGTTTCCTCTCGAAAAAATTCAGTTCGATTTAAGTAAAAACCCCACTTCCGAATATTTACCTTATTTTAAAATTTCTACCAGAAATGCAGACACCAAAGGGAGCTATGAAAAACATGGTAACACGACAAAAAATCTAAAAGAGTAGGCAGAATCGAAAGATTCCTTACTGGAAAATTTTGAGACATAATAAAAACAAAAACCAAAGCAGAGCTCACTCCGAAAACGGCCACTGGCCAAAAATGAGGAAAAAAGTGAAATCGGAGAGCTACGCGAGTGCTCCGCTGTTCGAAGACCATGATGAAATGAGAAAGGACAGAAACGCGATGGACCGGCATTTCGTTGATCGATTAAGATATTATCGAGGATAAGGAACGAATTAAGTTGATTTGAAAATCTTTGCCTAAGAATGGATCTTTGTCGTCCATTCGCCGTCTTCATTCTGGGTTTTTCGGTCAACCCCAACCCTTGGCTTGCTTTCTTTATATTAATTAAGAACATAATAAAATCTAACAGAGCGGCGGTAGCTCCGGGTAAGGAAAAATTCCCGTCTCACTGTTTAATGAGGATGTGTAATTATCTTAAAAGTTACCACAAAGTTATCAAAATATATGGAATTTTTAGTATTTTATTTCTATTAGATGGCAATAATATAAAAATGTCTAATGCAATTTTGAAGAGTAGCGGGTGTTGATCGTCACTGGCTTGTCGTACGCGAGCGATAAGGAGTCGGTTGCAAATGTCTGCGAGGTAAAGAAGAACGAAGGGGTGAAGGAAAGATGCAGGAAGAAGGTGTTTCTTCTCAGAATTTTCAGCAACCCTCACCGAAACGATAGTACTGGTCGACGATGTGGAAAATTCGGAGAAATTGCGACGGTGCTGTTTCAAAATAGCTGCAGGCAGACTGGCAGATAGATTCAGGCGCAAAATTAGAAAGTCTTGCGGCGACGGTATCCAAGAAGAACAGTCTCACAAAATTCACTTATACATGTGTATAAACCAGTGAATTTGTTAGTATACGCATATATTCTTAAGAAAGATACTGGCTGGTGCAACAAACGAGAATTTAGTATGTAAGGTAGGTGTTCGCATCTGCCTTTATGAGCGTTCCTCGCGGTTCTCCTTTTCGTCCTCATTCCCATGTAGAAAAGAGAGCACCACATGCCAAAGCTTCTACAGTCCAACTTGGAAGAGATTTGCAAAGTGGATTATACAGATGAGTCTGAAAGCAAAATGAGCTTTCTCGCCCCCTATATTTTTCGATCAAAGTAAAATTTCTAATTCTGAAAATCCGCCAAGAAGATGTAATTCTCGAGTACATAATTGCTTTTAATAGATTACTAATTTGGTAAAGCAACATATGTATATTGAACCTCAAAGAATCTTAAATACGACTGATTATTTTCTCATATAAATATATACAATAAATAACATCTGTTATTATGCAAATAGTACACCTTCAATTCAAATGTTGAAAACAATATTTCCGGAAATATTCGGTGAATGCAGTAGATTTTTCGTATATTTATTTCTCCAAAGTCATTCCAAAAGAGTAAAGCATGCCAAGTAATAAAATGGTTTTTATGAAATGATATGAAATCATTTTGTGACGAAGGTCAAAAAATATATTGAAAAGTTTTGCATACATTCCACAATTAAGAATTTGTAGTATTGGTAGATTTAAATTTACATATTTACTGGAAATCTTATCGGTCGGACGATGGGAATTACTCATACACGCGAATTTTTAATTGTGAAAAATATCAAAATTTTTTCGATAAATTTTGACGTCATTGTAAAATCATTTTTTATCATTTTATAAAACCTATTTTTTCACTTAGCGTACTTTTTAATTTTCCGAGAAATTTTTTTGTATATTTCATTTCTTTTTTTTAATGAAACGAACGAATAATTATTGTGTTTTTTCGGAATAAATAATGATTCTTCTCCAATTTCATAAATTTCCTGTCAGGAGGCTAGAAGGTCAGTAATTAAAACTGTTATCTAATTTAGTGTGTTTAAAGAGTGTTCAGAACTAATCATAAGAGTTTTAGAAGTGTTTGTAATTTTTTTTAATTTTCAAAAAATTAAGGTTACTAATTACCAAATTTATTCAAACGATTATTGAGTACTCATCGATCCATCAAAAAATCGGATAATGTGTCCCTTGATAGAACCTATAAATACTTTGTATTGTAAGGATTTTTTTGTGGGAGCTAATAGCTTTTGTGATGTAGAGTTCTGAAGCCTATTGAAAAAATATTCTTCTTGCACACCATTTTGGGAACCGCCATGTTGAATTTCTTTGTTCAAAACATGTCTACTTTTTAGTCCATGTATCGAAAACACTTTTCTATTCGTAGAAGGATGTGTATGTTAGACTTCATATGAAATTTGTTCCTTAAATAACAGTAATTTTGAATCGCAGAAATCGCATTTGTATTAGAAACCTGCTTACAACTTTTTAAACATTAATATTAGACAAATTCTGGAGGCATGTTCGTGAAGAGTAAATATTTTCCGTCCCATACGATTTTTTTGAATTTTTTTAACACAATAATATGAAAAAAAAGTGGAAGGAAATTTAGTGAAATTTTACGTCATTTCGGATTTAAAGTTAATACAGAGTTCAATATACAAAGGTTTTTTTGTTTTCAAAACACAAAAAAAAAATTTAAATATGAATTATGTGAAGATTAATTTCCAAATAATGAGTTAAACAAAAGAAGTTTGATAAAAGTTGTAATCTAAATGCGAGCTAAATCTAAATCATTGATTATGTAAGTATATGAGAGAGAAAATACTTCGGCAAAATTAGATCTTCAGGTAACAGTTTAAATACTGGGAGGTGCTTTCGGACTTCAAGCCTAGCAGAGAGAAACGTAACTAATTTTCCTCGGGTGCTCGTATATCCTCGCGCTTTTCTCCGTTTGCCGAACCTCGCGCTCTCGATCGCTTTTCTCATGCGTTTCATGGTTCATGTGCGCTTTAGTTTCTCTTTATTCGTTTTTTCGACTCAAATTCACACTTTGCTTATTCCTGCACTTTTTCCGCACCTTTGGATTTAATGTTCGATTTTACGGACTCGACACGTGAAGCTTCTCGCTATAATTTCGAGTTTTTTCTTCATCGAGCCAAAAGCATTTTACTCCGTTGCTCCTTTTGAGCGAAATTATTAACTGCTCTAAGTTTCCACAACTGGTTAACTCTGCGATTCTAACTCGATTTTCTATTTCTTGAATTTCGATGCGTGTTTGTTCATGAACGAAGTGAAGATTCTGAAAATGTTGAGAGTGTTTCACAATAATGCGTTGAGAATTAACGAAATAGTTGTGAAGATTATAATGAACATTTGATTGGCATTTACAGACTACCAAAATAATTATATCCAAAAACTACTAGTGCATTTCTTTTTCTTAATATGACGCGCCGAGATGAAAATTAAAGATTAAGGAAGTGAAAAATTGACGGGAACAACAATTGGTAAAGTAATCAATAATCATTTGTACAAAACATTATATTTTCTCACCTCCTTTCTTTAAAGTATCAGATTGACTATCTTTTTCCGGGGCTCGTTCATGTTTCCACAGGGAGAGGGATAAAATTTTCCAAATAAATTATCCCTTGTTAATTAAACCGTCCCGGAGAGAAATGAGACCTCGAACGATGTGTTTAAAAGTTAGGAAGGAAGAGCCAAGTTACCGTTGGGAAAGAGCAAGAGACAAAATTATAGTTCTGGTGAGGTTCTCAGATAAGAAAACGAGAAAAGTAAAAGAAGAAGTAGAACCGACAGACAAGGGAGTAAGAGCGACAAGGAAGGAATCCTGAAAAAGGATTTCGTAGTAAGTTGCGGAGGAGTAAGCGTAGAAATCGAGGGGCTTCGGGAATCTCAGAGAGGAAGGAAGGGAGGAAAAAGGTTCGGACAAGTGTGACCAAGAAAGGAAGAGAAGGAAGGAAGGGGCTGAAAATTGAAGGCTAAGAAAAGTGAAAGGGATGAACGTGGCATCTACCAGGGAATAAGGTAAGAAAGAATAAAAGGGCACTGGCGGGCGTAAGGTCTTTGAAGGTCTACAATGTCGATCGACGAGCCTCGAGATTGCTCGAAGTCGAGTTCTTCACCCAGCAGAGAGTTCACCGCCCTGAGATTAATGTTAACTTCACTCGAGAGTTAATAAGTCTAACACCGATAAATCTCTGAAACTCTTTTTCTCTGCCTCTCTCCCTCCCTCCCTCCCTCCCTCTCTCGCTTATTGATCCATCTATACATATGCCCCTTTATTCCTCCATTCTAGTTTCATTCTTTTTCGCTATACTGGAGAGAATAACCATTCGAGACTTGATAAACGAGAAACTGACAAGGGTGACGAGTTTCAAAAGCGCAAAACCATACTCCTTTTTCTTCCAACTTTTTTGAAAGCCGTAGACTATTCACCATAAATATGCTTAATATGTTATTTAGAAATACATTTATTCGCGTGTGTATCTTTTTTTTAACTCTTTAATTATCTCATAGATGGATTTTATTTGGCCTTTGCATCAAGTATATTAAAAAATTTACAAATAGCAACATTTTTCTGTAGTTCAGATTTTCCTGTAAATTCTCATATTTAAAAAGAATGAAATAAACAATTTAAAAAGTACTAATGGATTTCTTGAAAAAATAGAATTTTTTAAATCGGTGTAGCAGTGTCTCATCTATAGAGCACCATACAAAGAAGATATAAATTTATTTTATTGCAAGAAAGAATTATGATTTTCCAATAATGTAAACAAATCAAAAAAAAAAAAAAAATTTATTTAATAACTTCATATTTTGTAATTACCATTCCTACCAAACATACTTATTGTTAGAAATATTCACAAAATTTTGACGTAACTTTTACATTACAAGTAACATCGACAGAACATTTATACATATATGCATTTTTTAACTGTTCCAAGTGTATTTGCTGGGTTGCCTTTGAGATGGATTTCTTTTCCCACACGTCGCGGTCTTTGTTAATCTACTGGCAGGATACTTTAATGAATTCAATATTTTATAATGCAACGATTACACCGGGCACCAGCTAGTTTTTCAAAATCTAGCAAAAGACTGTAGCTATATACCTATAAAACACGAAAAGGCTAGGATATGAGCAAGAGGGAGCGAGTACCGTGGAAGCACCAAGATAAAAAATGGAATGTTCCAGTCTTGCTGGGATGCATTCAGAAATAATTAATTCTTGCAGTTCTTAATAATAAAACAGTCAATGCTTTTATGATGATACATAGTTCTATACATTGTGCTTATCACCCTAAGACTCGGCGTAGACTCCTGACGGTCCACTCGTATTTCGCCCGATTTTCACAAATATGTTTGTAGTGGGAATAAGAAGAGGATAATTTCTAAGTACTAGCAACATGAGATCTGTATTGCCGCTGATAGAATCGTCGATGAAATTTTCCGTCAATAGGGATTTTGATAGACGCGTGCAAATTTCAACATTTTCAAGGACTCGAACAGAGTCGCAGAGCGATGTATCCCGTAACACGTTTGATGGCTATACGTCAAATCATGCAAAAAAAGATTAAGAAGATTGATGTGGCATTTATCTTATACCTAAATAAAAATTAAATGCATGCGACCGAGAAAAAAGTTGCTAGAGCATAATTATCGTCCTCCTTGCTCTGATTTTGTCAAATATGTCTTTCATTTTAGCACGAGACATAGGTAGTCACGCGAATCTTCGTTTGTCCACACTTTTTTCACATACACATGTTTTCTCTTTCATTCTACTTCTCATTCTTCTATTTTCGTACTTTATAAAGCTAAAAACATTTGTGAGGATAGTATTTATTCCATTTTTCTTAGTCCTCTCATTTGGCTGTCTTTACTGCACTATATAGTAAACATCATTATCTTTCTCTTTCCTTTCCACCTTGAAGTTCTCTTTACGGAACATATTGTAATTCCAACGGAACAGTTTCGCTAGTAGCGAAGTCCCTACGTGACTGGCATGTCAAAATCGACACATAAAACTGCAGTAGAGACAGTTACGATAGTCGGGTCAACGTATCGCTCGCACGTGTTTCCACGACGTCCTACCGCGAAACAGCATCAAACTGATCTAGCACGAGATGGTCTTCCTTTCGTTACCTCACGCTTTGTTGGCTCTCTCATTATCTCCCTCACTCAGCTTAACCGAAGGGATCCGTTTTCATCCCCGCGTAAAGGGACCAGGGTACAGCCGTAAATAATTGTTATCGAAAATCATTAACTGGAAGTCGCTCTTCAAACTCCTTCCCTTTTTATATGAATGTACACAAATATATTTATATATGTATATGCTTTAGCCACTTTTCCACTGAACGCGTCCGAAGTAAATACGTGCCTAGACCGGATAATACCAACCCCGGAAAATTGCAGACGGTGGCAACGCAATAAAAAAGAAGGGAAAAAACCAGAGAAACGAGCAGAAGATGAAGAAGAGAAATTCGTCTCTGTGACAAATTTACCGAAGAAATCACTAGCAGCTTGCTGAGCGATTCTTAATGAGTCTGCTCGTCCTCGTAATTGCAGCTCAAGTCTTCTTAAAGTAAACTCTTTCGAAGTGTTCGACTCGCTTTGAAACAAGGTGGACTGTAAAGAATAAGCTACGAAGCAATGTTTACGCTTAGAATAACCACAAAAAATCATAGAATCATTAACCTTTGCAAATATATCTTATGTACATGTATAAATATTTCATGAAAAAATGCGTTCACAAAAAAGAAGTACACGAATGAAGAAATGTGGTATACTTACAATTAAAAGATAGAAGTACTCCAGCAATGAGAACGAAAATGACGACCAAAAGGATGAGGAGCAGAAGTAAAATAGTTGGTCGACACCAAGGACTTCGCGATACTTCTGTCTGTCTACCGTCTTTCGTCCTTTTCTGATCAACAACAGTCGATTCTCCACTGACGTTTACGATGACACCTTTGTACGTATACTGAGGTCCCTTTTTATCTGGATTAAATCCATGATCATCTTCAGGATCCGAATAGACACCGTAAGCCTCAAAATTGTTTTTCCTGTATCCGTTCGATTTTTCTGAAGAGCCACCGGCTCCGGTGTTTGATGCCAAGTCCCTCATCGGTTCTTGATTTTGCTTCCGTGAATAAGCCGACAAGCCGTGCTGCTTTTGTCCAACTGAAGCACTGACTTCACCAATTTTCAGAGTTTGGTCGTAAGACTTCGAAGACGGTGAGTCCTGATATCTAGATACCGGCTCGTACTTGGATCTCTCATAACTCTTCGAAGTCGTTAGATCGTATTTGGAGTTTGATGACTCGAAACTTTTGATACCCTTGCTACCAGGATCGTAACTTGCGTTGTCATATTTTGGATCAAATGACCTACCCCCAGAAGCTGCACTTGAATCGTGATTGGTATCATAGGCCTTGCTCGTAGTGGAGTCATATCTTGGCAATGTTCCGTACATCTTGCCAACGGAATGATATTTGCTGTCGTGTTTCCTACTAACAGGTATTTCTTGTTGCTGATTAGAGAATGAACTTAGGTCGTATGACGAATCTCTCGTCTTTACCCCAGAATCGTAGCCCTTTGTGCCAAGCGTGTCATAGCCTATGGCAACCGGCTCGTAGATCTTCGATGGTGCGTGGTGATGGGAGCCATCCTGCTTTTTTTGTTCTAACTTTAGCGTATCTTCGGCGTAGCGAGCTGCATATTCATAATCGGTAAGGTCACGCGAATATCTTCGGCCCTCTTCTTGAATGTCTTGCGTATATCCGCATAGCTTGGTAGTGTCGCTTCTTTCATATGGCGCATCGAGATCTGACTCCTGATAGTTCCTCTCCGTTCTTCTTTCGTATCTTACATGTGTCTCATCTCCGTAGTGTCTACTACTTTCGTACCTTTCCAAATGATCCCTATCGTAATTTTTCGACGGGTTGGACTTTCTGTCGAAGCTGCGGCTCGAGTATCCTAGTCTAGAATCATTACCATAGTCGGTAGTATTCCCATAATTGCTTGACGGGTTCTGCCCCTCCTGGAAGTTGGTCTGTTGCTCGTATTCCAGGTAACGGGAGGACCTTCGTTCGCTACCATAGTCCATCGAACCCTCAACCACGTTTGGTAATTTGCCGCTCAAATTTTCACCTGTCACGGTAGACGTTGGCTGATGACTAATTTCAGCATGCTCGATCAGATTCGGCAATCTCGATAGGCTCGACGAGCTACCTGGTGTATTCTCCGTCAAATCCAGTTTCAACCCGTTTACTGAACTTCGCATTTTTTCTAATTGGCATGATCGCCAAGGATCTTTCAAAAATACTTTCTCAATTTTTCTAATAATCGGGTTTCCCTATGAAGATCATTTATGCAATGAGTTCGATTTCCCCTCGAAAACGTGGTCACTGTTAAATGGAGCTCTTTCCCGCCAGGAGGAATATCTGCAAAGGAAAGACAAACAGAAATAAGAATGTTAGTATGGTTAGTAGAGTTAGTATGAGTATCAGTACAGTTGTTAGGAAAAATTCATTTCATTAGTGATAAAAATATGGTAAAAGCTATAAATTTCAGTAATTAGGACAGTATCACGTGGTCTTATCACGAGGTTTCTGAGAAAAAAATATCCATTAGAGAAATCCAGGTTAAATACTGAGGGCTGACTTTCATTTCGAACCTAGGGTCCGAACAGAAAATTGTAGTGAAATGGAGAATAGTCATTATTCATTACAAAGCAACAGAATAATTATTTGGTAGCTTATTCAATACAATGAAGTGTAGCACGTAAGAACAACTTCTTTGAAAAATTATAAAAGTACGCCACGTAATAACATAATTCTGACACAAGTATATGAAATTATTTTGGAACTACGAAAAAAAATATTTTTAAAAGTTGACTTATATTCAGCAATAAAAAATCGGCGTTTACAGATAATTCGTGTAGTGTCCATTTTTAGGAAAAATACTTTCAACTTTGATAAGAATTCATAATCTATGCGTTACGTAGCTTGACATTAAAGCTTGAAATAACAGGTTAACATGAAATTCATTTCACAAAATTTTTGTATGAACTGGAATGTCCGTTCATAAGGTTTATTTTATCGTGTCACCGTTCATAATCAGATGAAAGAGGCCAAAGAAGGTTAGTATGGCGCACAAAAATACGATTAGTTCTGAAAGTAACTTTATTAGGTAGTTGAAAAACTTAGAGGTAACTCGTTTTTGCGACGGAAAGTGCACTTTGACGCATGCGTTTGAAAATCGAAGTGTACGGGACTATAGTGGCAACAGGAAATGTTTGAAATTTATAGATTTTTCTAATTATGTAATCTGAAATTGGGTCAAAATAAAAGGTAACAATGTAAACACGATAACCTGACGAGTCAAACGTGAAGGAACGCAAGCATTATTGCCTCCTGTGGAATTGAGTAGGACGAGTAGCAAAGATTGAAATTAGTAATGTTTGCTCGTTATTACAGAGATTCCGGTGGCGAGCGTACTAGACTAACGGTCGAAAACTATTTTCTCTGGACGTCAGGCGTATAAACGCGAATAGTTAAAAGTTTTCAGTGAGAAATTCCGTTCCCGATCAGCGCGCAACTCTCGGGAAATCCGCTCTGGAGTACCTCGGCCTTTTCGAATCGAATCAGCCTGGCTTGCCCTAGAGAATCTTTATATAACCCCCAGCTATCCCTGAGGTCGCGTTTTTGGCACGACAGAACGATATCCTCTGTCTCGTTTATATTCTATATATATATATATATATATATATATCGATAAGTATGTACAACTCGGCACGTAACTGCACATTGGAAGATGAGAAGATATTCCAAAATCGTCGGGGATTGTTTCCTCTTCGGAAGGACGTTCTGAACCGGAAGTAATAATTGCATTCCGTTATACGAGCCACACTTTTCTCTCGCTTTCATACATCTTTTACAACAACAAGTTATTAACTCATTTTGTTTCAATGATGATGTGACTTCAGTTTTAGAAATCATATCAAATGTCAAATAATTCATAATAAAATAATTCATTTTCATGGTTGCTTGAGAATTCCGTATCTCAACAGTTATATTGCGTTATGAAAATAAATGGTTGTGCACAAGCAAATTGCAACTTATGAAACAAATGAAAAATTTATACAGTTGTTACTTGAACAGTTAAACTATGTCTCTAAATTTTCAAGTCTACTTGGAGTTTATTATTAATTATGAAGAAAAAAATCACGAAGTTCTGTGTTTTTGAGCACTCGTATACAGCCTACAGTGGGCAGAGTCATGTGATTTCAATAAACTCCAGTCGTACTATTGATTTTTTTTTCAACAACTAATATGATGTATTCTCTGAAGTCTTTCGCATCGATTAGCATTTTTCAGAAATATTGGACTATAAGTATGAAAGATCGTATCAAAATACACTTCGAGCAGTTGAGTGTCTGAATCGTTATAACTCTGATAAATCTCGGTGTAACCAAAATTTCAATTACGATTGTGCAATAAATAAAAGAAAGATTAATTGATAGTCTACAGGACATAAAGAGAAAGTACCTAATGTATAAGTGTCGGAACATCTCCCCCACTCTGATTGATTCTAACCCTACTTCTAAAAAATCTCAATTATGTCAGTATCTTACATTCCTTTTTGTTGTGGGACGATAGATATCAAATCACAGAAATAAAGGGCGGTTCAGTGACCGTTCTATGGACATCAATTTCAGTATTAACAAATCTCTAAATATCGTATTAACTTTAACGAATCAAACAATAATGAATTATGACAAAATATCCAACTTTAAATCACCGCAAATGCGGTTCTCAAGTAATCATTTAGGAAAGTATGGTGGGATACATGTGTGGATGTATACGATAGCCTATTACCATTGTACTTGCTGCATTCTCTTCGACTTATAACGGATGCACCCTTATCTCGTATGAATTTCCAAAAGTCTTTGACTTATGCGCAACGTCATGTTGTTCCGCATTTACTCGATTTCCATACTTGGATCACAATACACTGGAACCTTTCATAAAAGTAATACCCTCTTAACCCTCTCAGACCGAGACCTATTTAACGTTGGAGGAAAATGATTTCCTTCATAGTTTTATTTCAAAATACATTCTAGTTGAAGAATCCATCGCGAT
>JAPYYX010003172.1:0-12041 GCA_030522605.1 Cremastinae sp. B BG-2022a
ATATTGGATCCGCCATTTTGAATTTCGTAATTTTGACTTGAAATTCGTAATCAGCGACCCCAAAAACATAAAGATCACTTATGATATCCTGAATTGGTTTGGCAGAAAAAGGTGCCCCTCAAAGGGTTCATACAAGAGCATGTAGACTTAGTTTCGCAGTTATTCTTTCGCACACTTTTTCCACGCGATACGTAGAAAGAGAGAAAAAATAGGAACAGTTTACAAATTCAAGTTTTGGTGGGGAAGAAACTCACTTTGACAACGGGAGGAGATATTTTCCCCCGACTGACGATTTCTGGTGCTCGCGAACATGAGAGGGTTATCACCATTTTTCGTCTCACCGATACTGTACGCTCGCGTTATGAGGATCCTGGGACTCTTGCTCGGCGTCTCCGTGAAATTGGCTGAAATCTGATCCTCGTTAGGTCCGTAAATCGCGAGATCGCTGTTCCGATAGTGAGAACTCATCAGGCTGGCAAAGCTCGCACTCGCTCTCACTCTCGTTGCGCGGATTTCCGCTTTCAGTGAAAAATATTAAAATTCTCATGATAAGAGCATTCGACAAGAATAAACAAAAAATTTTAATCAAAGAATATTAATGGATGAAAATGAGACGAAGTGATAAAAATGTTAATCTCAAGACTAATGGAAGGAGTAAAAAGGATGAAAGTAAAATAAAGTAAAATATCTCGATAAAATAGAAAATAAAAAACATACAGGAAGGTTCGAGGCCACTTCCAGTGGAAGGTACCCGGAGCGTGTTACAGGAGGCAGCAGGCTGGAGCCGCGAGCGATTGAAAGCAGAGATATTACCGCTCTCGAAAGCGGCATTAACGTTCCTCGAATTGGCGAGATTGATGAGGGCCTCGCTGAGACGTCTCTGAAGTGGCGGAAACGGAAATAGCGAGAGGGTGGCGGGGCCGCTTCCGGATGCTCGTCTCGAGCCCGCAACGCTAGGAGTTCTAGCTTGAATTTCCTGTTGAAGCATTTTTCATCTCAGACCACGATTATCATCTCACATTCTCCGCGCTCCCAATATCTTTTCAAAGAGAAACATTTAAAGATTACTGATTACTTGAAGCTCGTTTAATAAAGAGTCATTAACCTGATGGAGCTCGGACTTTATCACTTTTTTTCGCCAATAATTCTTAATTGATTGTCTCAATGTCGGCGATTTGAGGCCGTAGAGAAGACCGTTTATCGTCGTCGAACTAGCTAGGAGAATAGATGCGAGAGACGCAAGTCGAGGATTCGCGTGCAAACGATGCGACTGATGAGTCATGGCGGCCCCTATCGACTCCCACAAAATGACAGCGCAGTAAGGGATGTAAAGAATAAACAGAGATCCGACTAGTTGCATCACCTGGAAATAAAAAACTTGAACTTTAATACTCGCCGCGAAATATTTTGTTCCTTTTTTTAAATTTTAGTTAAATGCTGCTTTATCATTAAAATTAAAAATGACCTACAAAACTACTAAATTCATCAAAGAATAAAAGTACATTTTTCGAATGATTTTCGATTGCTTCCAAATTTTTTCATGTTTTTAATAGATTTTCAGAAATGTACCAAAAGATGAAAAAAAATTTATTGTGATTTGGGAAAAACGACATTTATCAGCTATATACACAATAACAAATACTGAACAAAATATTTTTGACATTAAATTTTGAAGGGGTTTCATATTTAATGAACGAGTCCAACGCAGAGGCCTAATATTTTCAAATTTTTTTACGTATATGTATATTCGAAAATCAAAAACTATCGTTATTTGTTTGTTTTACGAGAGAATTGATTGCCGCAAGACACATTCGTTGATAATAGCCAGAGGTCCGCGGCCAACGGCAGTTCGTTTCTTTATCAGCGCCAAGGACGGAATGAATTTTTTTGATTAATTGCATCAAATTTGTAAAAGAAATCACGTTTATATTCACGTTTGTACAGAAAAAAATCATTCGAATTTTATTACCATCAATTTGAAATCAATTTTTCGTTATTACCGGAAAACGTAACTTTTAAACGCTTTGCAAGAAAAATTCTAATTTGTAATGGATCGTTAAAACCGTGTGTAATTGCGAATTGCACGCTTCAAGGTACCGTGAGAGTAATTTTTATACACTCAAAACTTCATTAATTTTTTTAACTGAATAAAAAATTTGGATTGTTAAAGTTAGTTTATGCGCTGCCATATGCCTTGATGAGTGAGGGGTAGTCAGGGGCAAATGAAGTGGAACACTTTGAATTTGTTGAATTGCGAACGCAAAAATAAAAATAGGGAATTGCCCTACGAGTACGTTTTAGTGAATTTTGTCAGCTTTAGATTGCGTCTAGTTAAATTGAGATCAGACAAAAATTAATCATTGAAAAAATTATTTGACTAAAAAATTGCAAAGTGGAAAATGGTCAGCAGCGGTGGTCTCTCACGAGGGAGCCTCGTCGCGGTTTTCCAATCGTGTTTAATAATAGTTTCCCATAACTTATCGGAGACTTTCCGGGGCGCATTTTTTTCATTGAAATGCCAGCTTTCACGTGAAATGGATGTAATTTTTGAATTTTTCCTTCTTCATATTAAAAAATGAATGAAAAGCGCGACGTGCACGGCGACGAACGCGAGTTTGGATTCTTCGAGGCATCTACGAGGAAATTATTCTTTGTCATCATGTGTGGTATTGTTAACAACGATACCATTCGAAAGTTGGACCAGATCGGCCGATTAGTTAGCGAGATGTCGTTAAAAAACGAACTAATATTCAGAAAGTCGTATCTCCACTTGTGGGTGGTCCACGGAAATCACGAGGGGTGATTCTTACGTGGCAAGAGATCCCTCTTCGAATAGTGTATCGCATATTCTGCATTTTGCCACGAACAAATATTCATATTTTTGGAAAATAACATTTTTCAAAGTGTTCCACTTGGCAATTTTTTAGTTAATTAATTTTTTCAATAACTAATTCTCGTCTGATTTCTATTTAACTAGGCGCAATCGGAAGCTGATAAAATTCACGAAATCATACTCGCATGGCAATTTCATGTTTTTATTTTTTCGTTTGCAATTCAACAAATTCCACTTCATGTACCCCTCACCGTATGGGCATAGCACTACCATCGTCGATATTGCCGGTCTCGCGTTCATCCATCAGAAATCTACAGGTGATTTAGAATTTATTTGGCCCATTCTACGTACTGGATATCAATTGTGACCCATTTTTACGTAATTTAAACTAATTGAAAATAAAAACAAAGGAAAATTCCACAAGATGTAACCCCTCAAAAAACGTTGAACTTTATAACCTGCACTAATATACGAGGGCGCTACGCGCCCGATAATACATCACGCGGAGACGCTCGTCGCCAAGTATGAAAGAAAAATAGAAAAGCAATACATAGCCAATGAATGTCGTCTCAAAATTTGTCAGTTTATCCAACCGGGGTTATTTATTATCCTAATTGATTGAATGAAATAGAAGAAATAGATATATAGATATGATACATAGTATACCGTAGTAACAGCGCTCCGAACTCTTGTTGGAGGGCCAGCGTTGATGGTAGAGCTCGCGACGGTGGGAATGAAAAATGGATTTCTCTGATGGGTGATGGTCACCTGAGCGTTCAGTGTGACTTCATAAATAGCGCTGGCGATTCGATGGCGATGATAGCGCGCGATACCAAGTACTCGGAGATTGCAGATTGTCACGAGGAAGGCTGGAACTCCGAGGCCCAGAAGAGCGTACACAACGCCGTAAACCGTTGCGGCATTTCCCCAATTGTCATTTCCAAAGTCTGGGACGCAGCAACCCAGCCCGGGATTGTATTTGTAGGGCGGAACAATCCCCGAGAATGGTGGAATACAGAGGAGCAACGCGACCGTCCAGGAAGCCGCTAATCCGAGAGTCACTCTTCGCGGTGAAACGAGAGCGGAGTAATGCAGAGGTGCTGCTATTGCGCAATATCTGCAATATTATTTCATTCTTTTTTTATTTTTTGAATATTCATTTTTTCATATTAGACACCTTTTTATCTATCGATCTTCATTATTTTCTTCCAATAGATTGTCGAGCTGACATTTTTCATTATAATATTTAGAATGATGAAAAATAGTTTTGTAACGGTTTATCATACTCTACTAGACTGTACTGAGGACGATTGATGTCGTACTAAAGATAAATAGACTAGACTGATATACATACGTGCTTATATTGCAATTCTTTCAGATTTATTACAAACTAAAACAATAATTACTTGCTCGTCCCTTTAAGAAAAAGAGTGAAATATGAAACAAAAAAATTTCTAAGTAAAAAAGTACGCCATGTAATGAAATACTTTTGTCACTAAAATTAAATGAAATCATTTTGTGATCAACTGAAAAAAGTTTTTGCATAGATTCCACAATTAAAAGCTACCGTGTATGGATAATTTTGGTCATTAAACGAAAATTTTTTCATGAATATGTGAACTTGAATTTATTCATCCCACCAATTTTTAATTGCGAAATCTACTATGCAAACGTTTTTTTAATTTTTTTTATTCGATCGCAACATGATGTAATGTAATTTCTGTAGCAACTATTTTTTTACTTGGCGTACTTTTTTACTTTTCCAAAAAGATTTTTATATAATTTATCACAATTTCGTTCTTGATGAATCTCCACGATAGTACGTGCATTATTCAATTAAGGTATTCCTTGCGTGAGGGGTGGTACCGAAATTTTGTTCTCGCTTTTTCTTATATTTCGAGAGGACTGAGCCTTCAAGTTCATTAACAAAAGTTATTGCAAATCACCTAAAGAACAACATACCCAAAATTCAAATCGATCCTACGTAGAGTTTATTTGTCATATAATAAATAAAACCATGAAAATTTTCATCTTCCGATTTTTATAAAAAATTATTTGAAGCTTCTTTGATGTTATATAAAAACGTGTGCAAAATTTCAGCAGGCTTCACCGACAAAAAATCGAGATACTCGTTATTAATATCGCAATTAGTATAAAGAAGGGCTCTTATGCGAAGTTGCGAAAAATGAAGTAACAGCCCCTGAAATTTTACACAGTTGTACATATGAAATTAAAGAATGTTTCTGCAAGTTTTCAGTGAAATCTAAAGAAAACTGTGTGACGCAAGGAATACCTTAATTATAACGTTGAGACGATTTAGTTAATACGTTGAAATTTGCACAAAAGCGTTATAGTTCTGATACCACGGATTGGTCGAAATTTTAGAAATCCCACAAGTGTGAAAAAGCTATCTCAAGTACATTCATAAGCAGGATCTATTTCACCGAAGTAATATCTTAATATTCCATTAGTAAATGAACGTTAACATTACTATAAGAATATTTTTCATTTTGTAGTAATATGTAATAAAATAAGAAGAACTGCAAAACTTTTTAACGAGACGGTTGACTCGACACCCTCAAATTAATTAATGAATACACTTCTTTCAGTTACACATAATTCGAGAGTTTTAGGGATTCAAGTGGTTGAAAAACACGATATCGAAACCTTCGGTCAGAAAAGTCGTGGATTGGAAAGTAAGGGAAGATTTATAGCTTCCTCTGACGTGATGGTTCGAGAAAACGAGAGTTAGACCTGAAAGATGCTTATCACGGTTAGTTAATACAGGGGAAGATATACAGAAAGTTACGGAAAGTTTTGAAGAATTTATCTCTAGAAAGAGGTTTCATTCGAGTGAACCATTGACTGGATGCTTTTAAAAATTTGAGAAAATCAAGGCCGTATTGAAAGCAAAGAGATTGTCATTGTCGAGTGGTCAGCATATGGTGAACCTTTTCAAAATCCATTTTTGCTTATTTGAAAAAATTCACCACTCTCAGGTAGTTCGCTCTGCTGAGAAACATCTCAAATGGAACGCTTTTTCAGAGCGCACTCTTTTGAAAACCCAAGTCCGGGTACAGACGAGCGTGTTCAGAATTTTTTTCAATATTTTTTCAACGTGCATTCGCACGGAGGTCAAAACGTCTGTTCGTAAAAATCTATTGGGTCTCATGGGAAAGGAACGTCAAAAAAACGATCGGGTTTTACCGGTGTAAAAGTCAGGTATATCCCAGCATCGGGGGTTGAAAATTCTGCGCTGGTTATTCTCCGATTTTTGTACCAATAGAAACTACATTGAGGATGTAACTAGGCAATTTTATAAAGTTCATAATAAAACGCTAAAATTTTGGCACGTTATTTGTGAATACATATATGTATGTACAACAGATTTGAAGATTCTCTTCCAAATTCGTAAACGATTCACTAAATGGTTGAAAATATATTTTATCCTAGTTCGTTCCAAGTTAATATGATAGTTAATAGTTAATTGATTGAAAAAGCAAGTTTTCGTTCACAACTTTTTTTACAATCGAAATTTTGTCTAAAATTTTTTCGAAATGAACAATTGGAAACTTTTTAGTTTTTTTCAATAATATGATGAAATTTTTTATTTTAATGTTAATAAAAAAACGGAGATGAAATTTTGACCCTTAAGGTAACTTGAGGTAACATTGTTAATACCCTTAAAGGATAACGCCGGATCACTCATGTTCGATGCTTAAAAAAGTGATTTAAAATGCTTTAAAAAATCTGCAAAAATTCACGGTGATTTATTAACTATCCTAGAATAAAAATAACTCACTATATTGCCGATTTTTTTTGTGTACAAATATTTTTTCATATAAATGAACACAAAAATGCGTGAAATACACTTTTTTCAAATTTCCGAGGCACGAGTGACCCGGCGTTACCTTTTAAGGGTTAAGAGTTTCTTGTGGAAAAGTCACTTTGGTCAGGGGTAGTACCGCTTATTCTTGAAAGGTTTGTTTTTTTTATGAAATTTCATCAAAATAAGCATCAAGAGGCTCAAAACGAAAAAAAATATGCGTACTATATTTCAGGTCTTACGCTTTTTAAAAGTTTTTTAATGTTGTGTCTGAATAAATTCGTTGTAACCTGTCGCAGTTGAGGCCAGTAACAGTCCAGAGTGCAACTGGATGCAATACGGCCAAAAGGAATCCGTGAATGACGCAAGAGCTGCTCGTGTGTTGCCAAGCACCGGTCGTAAAAATCAGAAGAACGAGGCAGACCGCAGCCTCGACCGCTCCAAGATGCACCAACAGAAGCGTATTCGCAGTCTGCTGTTGTTGGGTCTGAAAAATAGCCGAATTCAAAAGAGAAGAATCCTTTGAGGAAACAATGGAGAAATTTCGCCTTGAAATGCGAAAATTGCATACATTTTGCGAATGAACAAAATAAAAGCAGGTATATACGAACCTGCTTTCCAAGGGTAACGACGACAAGGAGAACGTATGCATTTATGAGAAGTCCGAGGGCGGATACAAGGACGAGCGAGACCCCAAAGGCCCAAGGGCCCATACCTCCGTCAACGGTCTCGTAACGTGTCGCCTCCGCAAGCGAGCGATCTTTGACGAAAATCAGCCTTCTATCTCGGCGATTCACTGCTGACTCGGATGACCATCAGCACTACTTTACTGAAGAAGAAAAAAATAATAAAAGCACGAATTTAAGGTGGGGGGGGCAAAATGGGGTATACTTAAGAAATTCTTACGATTCTGAGGATTTAAATCTGCTGAATCTTTCGTTTTTTAATCACAATTGAAGAAAAGACAAAATTTTCAGCTGCCATGAGGAAAAAAATTTGGTAATTGTCTGGAGTCGCGGCTCATCGTCAAAAGTTGGTATTGGTATTTGTTATCAATTGTTATCGCTAGCTAAAACATCCTTCGATAAAGTATATGGGGGGTTCCAAACCCAACGGAATCCCGAAACCCATACAAACCTTGATTTAAACAGAGCCCCTTTTGAGATGCGATTCCAGACAATTACCAAAAAATTTTTTTAGCGAACAAAATGGGTTACCCCTCCAAAAAATAAGAGAAAAAAAAATTTTTATAAGTTATCAACTTTTTATTAGCTTTGACGTCTTGTTTCAAGTACATATTTAATTAATTGATTTTTTTAACCCTCCGTCTATGTATGGGGTCGATTGTGTCCGGGCCAAAATTACTTTTCCGAATTTCTCGAAAATTTTGCTTTACATTTGTTGAAAAAAAATGTTAAAAATAAAAATATCCGAAAAATTTCTGTTCGTACGCATAAAGGATATTCTAAAGATGAACCATGAATTTTTTCAGATTTTTTTATCAAGAATTGTACGTTGGTAGCGCGCCGCCGAAAACGACCCCCCTACATACGCTGAAGAGGTGCTACGAAACCCTACATAGACGGAGGAAAACCCTAATACATCCGTTTAAGTCTGTCTCATTCCCAAAGAAAATATTTGTTTCTATCTGTTATGCTGATTGAATTTAATTTTAATGTGATTAAAAATCACCAAATATAATGTACTTAGCAAAGAAAACGTTGTTTGATATTAAACTTTATCAAATTTTGAAATATTGAAAATTTTCGCAAAATTTTTGGGGTACCCCACTTTGCCCCCCACCTCGTTTTACCGCCTCTTACTTTAATTGACCCGATTTTACAACGATAAATATCGAAAATTGGATAAAAAATAAAAGTTAGACGCCATAGTTGAGGAACAAAAAGCGGGCCGACTTTCGCTCGGTCAATGAAATTGTCGAGTTTTCATCCTGGGGAAAGGGGAAAGTTGGCATTTTAGGGTAGATTCGGGGCCAACGAAAAAAGGCGCGTAGGTGGCACAACTCGTGTCTTTCATATTTAATCATCAGTTATTAAAACTCCGTGCGGTCTTTTCGTGGCCTATAAAGTTTCTGGGGCTGGTTTAGAGACTCGAATGCATGTGCTGAGCAAGAGCCGCAGCGTTGATTCGATTCGCGGTTGATGTGGATACGCAAATGTGATTAAGGGATACCGCGCGCGCATACGATGAAATTTTGAGCAAACATCGTCACTGGGTATATATAACGTAGCTCGGTAAAATGCCGTTGTCTCTTGTCTCGCGTATCTCTTCTGCGTATGCCACATCACGAGTACGTAATTGTCGAGTAATTCGTTTAGCCCGTTTCGGTCCTTCCATTATCGACCATTAACCGAAAGAGCTCAAAGTGCGATTGTGAGTCGATATATAGTATATAGAGAGACCGATGGAGAGACAAGAATTCATTATTTTCCATGTTTCGTAAGCGAAAACTCGCACGTCCCAAAAGGGTCAAGGACACTCCGGACGTTTGACGTCGAATCATCATCGAGCTTGGATCGTATCTTTTTTTCGCCCCCCAAAAGAGCAAAACGAAAACGCAAGGAAAATTTGAAAGAGAGCCTAACCTCTTTTCCCATATCTCGGGAAAAAAAAAGAACATTAAACCTCTTCATGTCAGGGAAAATTGATGAAAACACTTCTCCAGGATCCTTCGAGCCAGAAAGACTCGTAAGGCGTCTCGTAATTTTTATTCCCCGTTGTTCAGTTATTCCGTTTCATTTCCATTTCTGGGGTATGAATCTATCTATTATGTATAGTTTCATTTCTGTTATTCACGCTTGCTTCTTTTTTTCTCACGCATTTTTAGGACACTATTTTTTTCATTATTTTCTCCCCGCGTGTACTTTGACCCTTTTTCTGCTTCATTTTTATCTCTTCATGGTCGTTTTTATTATTCTTTTACAGTTGTCAGTTCACTACCCCCAGCAAACAACGAAGGGAAAGCTCAAGTTCGAGAAATCTTCGGAAGCAGAAAAATTCGGTAAATCAACAGACTCTGATGTTGGCTCTACTCGATATGTACTCTCATTATTTTCAACGATAAGTGTATCTGGTATGAAGAGATCGTTATCATCAGTCGAATATAATGCAAAGGTTTCTCCTCCAGGGAGCGCGAAGACGGTAAACAGAACGATCGCAAAGTCTCGGAACCCGTTACGCAAAAATCAGATACACGAGCGCGATTTCGAGCTGCGAGATGGATTTTACAAATGCTGCGTTTATTGCTGCGCTTCGATTATATTTTTCGGCATCATGATCGGTATCGTCGCGTTTGGATATATCTTCCATCTGAGCTAAACCTCATAGCGATTTCAAAAATAGACCCGATAAGCGTGGAAGAAATAAATGAGCGGCAGACAAGGACGAGGAATTATATATTTCTCGATATTCAATTCGAAATGATTCGTGACACGGGCCTCGCCGAGCCTGACATTATTCCTCAGAGAGGAGAGAGAGAGAGAGAGACAGAGACGGAGAGAATATTGATCCCAGACACGAAATTGAAACTGGACGACTGACATATCGATTTTTTAACTCCTCACGCGTCCTAGTTTCATCCAAGTTCACCTCCGTAAGGATGACCAGCTCTTCTTTTTTCTTCCTCCATCGCTTTCTTTTATTATATCGGTGCTTCTTATATTACTATATAATTGTTATCATTTTTTTTCGAGGATTATTATTGCATGACTGTGAGCGTTTAAGGACGCGAAAAGGTTCGGCATCGTTCGTCAGAAATAATCAAGTCTAGCGTCGTTGCCAGTTCCGCTCCCTTCCACTCTTTTTAATCACCGGAATAGATCACTGATTGATAAATAATTGCAGATAACGGACAGACGAACCTCGGGGTGAACCGATATCGTCGCGATCGATATGGACTCGTTTTCGGATATACATATAGTATGTACATGTGTAAATTCGCTCGGAGCATCATCGACGGGGGAAAAAATCGAGCCGGAAAGAGGCATCAAAAATCGGGAAAAAACAGCGCATTAGTTCCATCAGCGGATAATAAAGATAGCGCCTGAACTTTTTTTTTATTCTTCGACGTTTAAAGATCGATGAGGGCTACAATCTCTGACAAAAATGACTTTTCCATCGCCATATATGTAAATCGATAAAATTGAGTCTTTATATTTCTGTTGGAAAAAAATTGATATTTTTTTATTATGTCTGATTTAGAATAATACTCGATAGTTTTCTCACTTTTATCAACAGTTTCATATTATTTATTTATTGTTTATTTCATCAAAAAAAAAAAAATTTGTTGAGTCAGTCATCAAACATGACCTTGAGTTGCTACGTACGTATAAAAAAAATCTCACAATTTCTTTAGAAACTTCTTCAAAGAACTAAAAAGGGATTATGCAGAGTTTCAAAACGTTTTATCATCTGGAGGTTGAGATATTTAGGATTGAAAATCGCAATATTTAACACGTGTTCTTATGGGAGAGAACTGAAAATTGCAATTTTTAACAACAAATGCGCTCAATATCTACGTGGAAAACCCGCTCAAATTTTAGTACACGTATGCACGTCATATTAAAGATGGCTTGTGCAAACTTAAATTTCAACAAAATCCTATTAAAACAAAGTTCCAAATCGACACGACAACTAGAAATTGGTTAAATTCGACATTGACAATCAGTTTACAGATCGCAGAAGTTAATATAGAGCGTATTAAAAACAATCAAAAAATAAGAGGGCTAACTTGAAGTGAATCGATTCAGAATTTGACAAAACATTTGATAATTTCTTTAGAAACAAATCGCTAAAATTTTAACGATTCCGTTAATACGAATGTAAAATTTTTTAACCTATTTGAGTGCAGCAGTTACAGATGCAAAGCGGAGTTTTTTCAGAGACTTTTGATATTTTCGAACAAACAAAACAAATCACTCTTGGATGGAAGGAGAATAACAACGTGTACTTTGTTTTCTTCAAAAATTGTTTATTTTCAGAGAAAATGGCATGATTTTTGATTTCGTACAATATGGAACACATGAGGCACAATGGAAAAGTTACTAATAGATTTTACAAACGACAGGTTTACGCAACCTTCGAGGTTACTAGACGGTTCTCTCTCAAAATCGAATATTAATTAAATTTCAAATACAGTATATTTCTTCAGACCCCAAGAATTATCCTCTGATCCAAATTTTCATGAAAATTCACTTATTCATTAATAAAAAAAGCTAGATCGGAAAACAGGTTGCTCGCGGAAGACGCATCTGTTGTTTGTTTATTTTTGAAGTGGAACACTTCTAGTGGCTCGGAGTAATCTCGTATGTTTACGTTACGTTTTATGGGACCGCTACTGGCGAACTGTAATTGCCGGCTACT
>JAPYYX010003173.1:0-16221 GCA_030522605.1 Cremastinae sp. B BG-2022a
CCGCGTTAACTTTCGTGTCAACTCACATTTTAAAAAACTATTTTTCATAATCAATGATTTTTATATTGTCATAAAATATTTATGAAAACATAATTAAAAGTCGTTATTATAATTTAGATGTAAGTATTTGATAAAAATTGTCAAAAATCTATATATTTTTTCTAGTTGTGATTTTGACTAACATTGTCACTAGGCAGCCACCTTAAGTAGTATCGTGATATCGAAAGTGAGTGATAACGAAAAATGTAGCAGCGATGAGTGGCTGCTAGGCACACCTCCAGAACTTACAATTATACTTTTTTCAATTTTTCCTTTTGATGTAGGTTTATGATAGTGGACTTTGCCCCCCCCCAACCTCCCTACCGGGGCTTCGGCCCTGGACCAGATCATGAGCTTCACGCGGAGCGCGATGTTTTCAGTATGAGTCGTAGCCGAACGCGCGAGGCGGAGACGAGTTTTGCCTTATTGATAAACAATGTACTATTGTCTTTGATAACTGCAGTAACGCAAAAAAAATAAAGAAACGTGATCCTGTTTATATGTATTTGAGACCGAAAAGCTAAATCCATTTTAGTTAGAATAAAAGCTAGATATGTCGATTTTTTAACGTAAAAAAGTTCATTCTTGAAACATTTCCGCTCGCTCAGAAAATAAATAATTTCTTAAGCATAAAAATACAAATAGAGTTGTTACATTATTATATAAACTAAAGTAGTTGTTGCAAAAGAAGAAAAAAATGTGTTATTTGAGAAGAAAATTTATTTTTGACGATGCGGATTTCAACGAGATCGCAAAGTATACGGTCCGCTCCTCGGGGAGTTTATTTTGCTCGAGGGATGACTATCCTTCTTTTTTCGCGAATAACGAGTATTGCTCGGCCCTCGCTATCTGCTTTTCGACTCTATCTACCGTCAAAAGATATGGGCGCGGATATCCCAAAGTTGTCTCGTTTTGCGTGGCTCAAGGAGCCAGCCCTCGTGCGAAAGTCGCAAAGCTCTCTCCCCGGTACGGTCCCGCGGAGACACATTGGAAGCGTGTACGAGGGGATACGAGGGTACGAGATGAGTGCCACCACGAAGATATCGTCCGGGCTCGAGCCCATCCAGCAGATCGTTCCCTCACTTCACGACGGATCACCGTAAAACAAAGGAAATAAATCGTCCTTTTCCTATCCCTCCTTAAATTGAACGCATATAGAAATTATATTTATTTTTGGCGAGGTTATATACATATTATCATGGCGATATTCATGGGATAACGTCCTTGAGAATCAACATCGGAAAAAATCAAAAGTCAATTTTATTTGCGGAATTTTTATTAAATTTCATTTTTATCGAGATTGTCGTTCTAGATTTTACAGGTCGTGAGGAAATAAAATATTGAGAAATAAGAAACAAGCGTTTCGCACGTTTTCTTCAATTTCCCGTGTAGAAAATTTGATCAAAGATTTTTTATCGAAATCTGAGTGTAAAAGCGAAAATAAAAGTTGTCTTGAGCTTTGAGGAAATTTCAAAACACGAAAGAAAGCAAAAAATTAGGTGAGAGAAGAAATCCCGGAATACTCGCGGGGCCGTTTCGTTCTCCAGCTTTGAGAAGAGGTTGAATGCACTGGGAAAGAACAGTGAGAGCATCGTCGAGGGGGTGGAAAGAAAGAACAGCAAGTGAAGAGACGAAGACGACGGTCTCTTCCAAATCCTCAGGGCTTACGTAAAAAATAATAGCCACTGCGCAAGTACACTTCCGTATAGACCACGTTCCCTCAAACTTTTTAATTGGGTGACGAGAAACTCGAGACGCGTATTTTCCCGGAAGAAACGTCATCTTGAGCGAAACATATACAAAAATCGTCTCATCTCTATTATATACATTTTCATCTCGTAATACAAAAATAACAAACACGCATTTTGCTTATAGTTACACGCTTTTTCTGCGCGAATTTAATATTTATTCTCTCCCTGTAGACATTATTTCCAGTTTCGTTTTTCAAGTTTATTACGATTTCCATCTATTTTTACCGAGAAAAATGTACAATTTCCAGGCTCTCTTTTATCCATCCACCTTTTCTCGATTTCTCAATATTTTCCGATTCCGTTTCTTCCGATAGCACATATACACGTAGCAAAGTCGCGAAATGCGAGAAAGTGGAAGATCTCTCGGAGTCACAGAGCGCTGCGTTGTTCCTTCGGGATTCAGCGAAGAGGGAGAGAGAGAGAGAGAGAGAATGAAGGAGGAAATGATAGAGAAAATGTAAGAGAGAAAAGAAAAGAAATTCAGTAGCGTCGTTCGTCTATACACGAAGAAAAGATATGATCTTGGCGTGTACAGCCTCTGATAGTCAGTCGACGAGATCCGAGCAGTAAATTCGCGCAACAAACTCTACCCTCAAGCTGCGTGCCAGACAAGAATAACGTTCTATACCCGATAGCGAAAGAATATCGGGATTTTCATCGCTCTCTTCTCACCTACCAACTTTTCCCTCTCCCTGCTCTTACTCGCCTCTTTTCTCTTGGCCTTCCTGTCGTCTTGCCAGTTCTCTCGCGAAATTCCTTTCCCTTGCTCCGCTCTCCACTCTTTTTTTTCTGGCAAAGAACTTGCGCCCTTTTGCCAATATATCAAAAAAGTCATTCAAGAGAAAACAAATTGTTTTTTGGCTTTTTCAACTTTTATTTGCCAAATTGAACCTTTTTTAAGTTTTCTAGTTTATATGCAACTAAATTTTAAAAGATGGACAAATTTTTTTTCATAAAATATTGATGGATCATAAATGATTTTCTATTTTTAAAAAAATTATAATATTCGTTTATGATATTTTTTACGCTCGCATGAGAAAGTTCAATCTTTCCGAATTATAAGAAAATTCAAAGCGCACGTGTTGAAAGTTAGACTCAGACGCGAGAGGTGGGCGCGAGTTACGTGACCACGTCAGGACTGGGTAATATAATATTTTCATCGGTTAGCGGACGTACGCGGAATTCGGTGCACGAGTATAAATATTCGGGTGTACAGGACGTTTCACCAGAAGGAAATTCTTTGCCCGATACGCGGAGCACGATTACGTACACGGAGTAAATGCGGGGCTTTATGAATATGAATGAAGCGGGTTTACGCGAGGAGCCCCCACGTACGCGACTGAGTCTATATGTGTGCAATACCGTATTGAATAGTACATGCGACTCGGGAGCTCGCTTCGCATGGGGCGCGCGTTAGAAAGGGGGCTCTGCCGGAAAAGGACCGCGTTCGCTGTCGTGGAGATTCCGAGTTCGCGTCCTTTCTCCGGAGCTTTTCTTCATTCGCGCATACGTCTGTGGGAATTCCGTATATATAAACGAGTTTCGAGCATTACTATACACTCTATACATACATATATACATATGTATATGCTGTTCATATACACATGTATATTCCATAAGCTTTTATCAGACTGCTGCGTCCCAACAGATGCTGCTGACCAGAATAGAAGATTTTCCGATTTCCGAAGGAGAAGTTCAGTAGATACCATCCATTTTTCGAAATGCGGGTGTAAAAACAGAGCGAATCGATCAAAGGCCTCTCTGCGTCACGAATAAAAGTCCGAGTTATTGTAATGAATGAATAATTGCTTTTCGTAATTGAAATTTCGGTCCGGTGTGTGCGATGTTTGCCTATCGCCAACGAGAGTGACATTTCTGTGCTGTGCATGAGGTGTATGTTTTATGGCTCGTGCATCGCTTATTCACCTCGCTCTCGAGGATTACGCGTTCTCTGGTACAGAAATTTCTCGGATTTCGCGCGTATATAGCCCAACAACATCAACCCCGAATACTCCCCCTGCAAATGATCCACCCAACGACGCGATGCCTTGTCGAACGCGGAATCGCTTTTACGTAAAATGCGGTGCGGCCTCTATGGAACGAGCTTGAATTAATCCGGAAATCGGATCGGATTTCCGTTATATCGCCAGGGGAAGATCCGCCGAGGATGCGCGATGTAAACGGAGGCTTCGCATTCTCGCTACAGCCCGCATATGCAGAGAAGTGCGGGGCAGGAACGAGCAAAAAATTTTATCTCCCTCGATCGTGTTCGCTCGATCGAATTTTTTACTTCGGAGAAAAAAATTTCACATTTCTCCTTTTTTTGTATCGAAATATCGTGAAGATGTACCAGCGAGATAAATTCGATATACTTCTGCTTGGAGTTGTCAGAACCGACGAATAGCCAGAATTTTTTTTCCATTCGGTTCATTTATCGTTCGCAGTGACGTTTCGCATTGAGCGCTAGGCAATAACGTGAGACATGCAAATAGAGTGAAATGCACTTATCTGCATTTGAGGTTCGACCGATGCGAGTTGTCGTTCTCCTGCGTCTGAGAGGCGTGCGCGAAAGCGGGAACCGATTCTTGTACAAGATAGATCCAAATATTCTTTATCTATTTATAGTCAAGAGTAGAAAACTTTTCTCCGGTCACTCGCGTCGTTTCGTCGTCGCTAATTAAAATACACATACTCTTATATACATGTATGTACAATGTACATATTTGCTAAATGGTGGTTTGCTGTACTCTTGATGAAAAAAAAAATTCTACACCACAAGCGATCATAGGTCAACTTGAAATTTAGGAACATCGATTCCCAAACTTTTTTCTCGCTCCATTTATTCGCAGCAATTCATTCCCTCTTTCTTTTTTATATTCTATTTCGCACTTTCAAATTTTATACTCGAGTTCTTTATGATCGTTAATAAGCCATAAATCTCCGTGATGAATCTCTGCAGGATTGATTTCCAAAAGTTAAATGAGGTGAAGAGGAGTGTCTGGCGATTTTGAAGAATTTTTTCAACATCAGAGAAAAAACGTTTGAATAACTTTTTTTTTTAATGAAAAGAAATATTTGAATATTTTCTTAAAAATGATGAAAATGTTGATACGCTTCGATAAACAATAAAACCCATCAAGTGGGTGAACCATCTGTATCCGTTATCCGGATTCGCTGATGAGATGAGAGTATACCAGCGATCGGATTATCACTCGTGACCGCCGCCTTGTTGATCATAGCTAGATGGATATCGGGCGATGCGCTTTGGATATTCAACAGTGTGTGAACATCTTGATCGATCATGAGGGTCAGTTAGCGATGGCAAGGCTCAATTTCGAGTATATTCCGAGTTCTCCGTTATCCATCTCGGTATATATTCCCGGTATAGTATGTTATATCCCATGATAGGGAGGATACAGCGAGTGGGAGAGAGAGAAAGAGACAGCAACAGAGAGACAGCGAGAATGAACCAAATAGCGTATTCTCGTGTGCAGGAGACCCGCTTTTCCCGAGATTGAGAAACAGCTCTCCTCGAGGGTTCGAGTAACGAGGCGCAACCCTCGAAGGACGAGATAGCCTGACGCTCCGCCATCATCGGAGCGAGCTTTCTACGGGCCTATCACATTCTCTCAAATTCTCTCTCCTATATGTATATACAGTTCCCCTTACGTATATACAAGCAATCTCCTACGTCCCTTTAACCTCATTACCATTTCGGAGGTGCGTCGTTGGTGAATTTCGACGTTGAAATCCAGAACGTTACCCAAAATTTATTTCCTCGAGAGATAACGCAAAAAAGGTACAATCTTATTCATCCGTGCACTTTCAGAAGCTTCACTGAGTCCATTAGCGAATCGATTTCAAATACAGAAAAAAGTAGCAAGAAAATTGTATGAAAAAAAATTGTGAGTATAGATGAAGAAAGTCTCTGGCTGACGATGATGCATATTATTGCGCAAATCGAGTACGTAGAACCGATATAATCCAATGACTCACAAGAGGACTTATTCAAACGATTGAATATCACATCTATCATCCTTCAGCGATCAGTTTTCTTGAAATTTTCATTTTTTTCATTTTTTTGTGCTTTCTATCGATATCCCCGGCAGGTATAATGTTATAGTTACAGAAAATTGTGTCTTTGCATCGATTTGAGTGAAGCAAATTTCTTTTAATCGTATGCAAGCGTCCTTCGAGAATTTGTTTCTTTTATAAATTTTCTCCGGCTGCTCTCGCGCATATGCCGCTTGTAATTCAAAGTAAAGTCCTGTGAGGAGGAGCGCCTTCGAGTTTTACCTGTCCTGTATGTATGTATGTACACTCTCCCACTCTGGAGGAGTTTTCTTTAAAAGCCCGGGTTTTAGCCACGACGAGAAGCATGGCCGCAGGACCGAGTATATACTCAGAGGAGAAAGAGATCTGTGGATTAAAGTTTTTGCCGCAAATACCCAAACGGGATTGGTCGAAGCATACTTTCGAGGAAAGAAGACCAAGGGGGAGAGAGAGCTTGAAAAAATACAGCTTCTTCCCTGGTTTCTTCTTTCTTGAGCTTTCTACTTTGCACTTTCTAACGAACGGCAAGGAGAAAAAAAAATTCAAGTAAAGTGATTTGTAGACTAGCTGATCTACCAGCCGTGAAAAATTGTGCTCGATAAGGATTTATTACTCCTCGTTCGTTGACGTAGAAATTTGATTGATGAGATTTCTGGAAGATACATCGAATGGAAAAGAAATTTAGAGAAGACCGACAAATTGACTGGGAATGAAGTTAAAAAATTCAATTCAATCTCGAACGCGATTCGAATTTTATAAATTAAAGTTTATGTTCTTCAATATGCTATGGAGAATTCATATGTTGTAATTTGGTGATTAAAAAATGAGGCATCATGAGCTTTTGTCAATCGTTTACTGTATACATGGATGTATACATCAAATCTTTTTTTTTCATACAATGAGAACATTTTTTTTCCTAAGCTGCTACTGTCGGAATGAAAGTGCATTATCAGAAAACGGAGCATAAATGGCGGGTGAATGGTATTGCATCGTCATGCCGGGGAGACATAGGAATCGCTGGAACACCAAGAAAGAGAATTCAAATAAGGCAAAAGCCCGTTTTTCCTATATGTAGTCCGAATTCTTTCCTTTTTCTCTTCCCAACGATGTTTCCTGCGCTTCCCGCCATTTTCTTCTTTTGAATCGAAAGCCCAGAGGAACGGAGATTTTAATTTGATAACGGAAATATCTCCTATTCATGGATGCGGCGTCCCTGTGCAGGATGCGTCACTCGGAAGACTCGATCTGTACAATTGAGAAAGTATATATCTCTCTCCGATTTTTCTTAGAATATTAGCATTTCCGTCCCAATTACGTACCAACCATGCAATAATCCAGTAAATGCGACATATTGAATGTATGCCATTTTCTAAATTTATTCTCGTCACAGAGGGTTATTATTTTTTACCACGTTTCTATTAACTTGCTCTTTTTACTGAAACGCTTGAAATTGGTAAAAATGAAATCTGCGGAAAAGAAACTCCGTGGTTTACCAACCCGTATCACGCTCCAAACGAAAAAGGAGTCCCTAAAAGTCCCAAGTGCAAAAGAGCATTTCAAAGAGCCATCGCGGGGTAACGGGATAAAAAATAACATATGTTAAAAAAATTATACATATTTGTAGTTAATTGTCAAAGAACAAAAACAGAGGGTTATTTTTTTAATTGTTAAATTCGTCGTATTCCCACTCATATCATGTATGAGAAAATTTTGTTTAATATTTTTGGACTCCATTATTTTGCGATCATATCATATGCTACATTTGAAAGACATTTATATTTGTTGCAATATTGTCAATTTTGTGCTTTTATTATTGGTCGTGCGAACGAAAAATCGACGTCATTCTCTCATTAGCTTGTATGAGATCGCAAAAATGGAATAGATCATCGTCGTTCAGAATGACGACGCTTCGATCGATCAATGTCTGTCATTACGTTCACATCGGGGGAGAAAAATGCTTCTTTTATTTCGCCTGTGTCGCTGTAATGAATCGGTAGATGTTAAGAATTCGCGACGCGCGAATAGAGGGAGATCGCGGACTTTGACATGCCAGGAAATTGGCAAAGCCAGAGGAAATTGAAAGGAGGGCTGATAAACACTAGTCGATAGACAGAGAGAGAGAGAGACAGAGAGAGGATTGCCCGTAGGCAAGAGATTAATGTCTACCCGATTCGGTCTTGCAGACGCAAAAATATTAATTAGTGCTAGCTCGTGGAGTGCGTTCATCCTACTTTTCGGACTCTTCAACGAGGATCGAGTTGACCGGGGACATTAATCGCTATCTTTGAGACGAGAATCGTGAAAAAACGCTTATGGACGCGAATTTATCAGCGTTGCCCTCTCGACTCTTGCGCCGAGCTGACTGGCTTGATGCACGAGCCAGCTACGCTCCTCCGACTCATTCATTTACATTCAGCGGCGAAAAAGCCTGCAACCAAGTTTCAAGACAGGGAAGAAGAGAGAGAGAACATTCTCTCTGTGAGTTATGGAAATGTATTTCTCGCTGAAGCAAACCGGGGTCAGTTGGCCACAGAGAGATTCAACTATTCATGTCTTATCTTTTACCACTCTGGCTATACAATATATATCCATGTATATTATAACTAAACGAAGCGAAAGAGCCTTCGTCCTTTTCTCCTGCCAAGTGTTCTTCAGCGCTGAATAAAAGATTTCAAGCTCAAATTTTGTCTTACTTGTTACACAAACCGATGAGAAAATATTTAAGAGGCCGAGAATGACATAGCGACTTTCATTCTTCTGGAGTGACAGCTTTCGCTGTCTCTCTCTCTCTCTCTCTTTCTTTTTTCAAAGACGTCAAAATGTCACAAAAGAATTTTTAAAAATACGTGTCCCACATGACATTCTATATATCGATTTCAGTGATTAGCGTAGGAGATGAGCCTTCGATTGCTGTCTAAGTTTCCAATTTCAATCTCATGAATATGTACAGACACTGATGTGTACCTAGAGTACCTACATTTCCTTCGAAAAAAGCTGTAAGCTCTGTTGATGTATGTAGTTATATCGATGTCTTATGGAAAAGCCGATTGTGAATTACTCCGTGGGGCGAACGGACGGTCTCTTCGATCGCTTCCGTCAAAACTCCCCGCAACTCCATCAATCGAAAGACCTTGGAAATTTAATTGGGTCAAGATTAAATACATAAACGAGGCAACGGCTTTTGCATAATACGCTTACGCTCGTGGTTTTCAGTCCACGAGTACTCCGATCTCTTTTTCTCCGCTTTTCCCTACTTTTCTCCCATCGCCCAGAATTATAAATACCTGAGTGCTTCGATCCTGTCGAGCGAGTACTCTCCAACGAGTCATTAACGCGTACTCTCGAGAATTAAAAATACACTACGTGGATTTTTCTCGCGCGTGCCAGGGTTTGCTGGGAAACGATTGTATTCCGAATGTAATATTTATTTTGCTTTTACTCTCTGGAAAATTACGAATTGTTTTATTTCGCGGCCACGTTTTCTTTTTGCAGAGACGTAATATATTCAATTCAATTTTTCATTCTTCTTCTTGACTTTTCATCCCATATTGATTGCTCCACTTCTACCGCCCACGCTTTAGACGAAACTTAGCGCGGAGTCGTGATTATTTTAGAAATTAAATCAACGTGGCGTTTCCGGCACGGTTTCATTCTTTTTCTCGTTCTCTCTCTCTCTCGTTTCGTTACGCACTAAACTACGTGTGTGCTGGAGTTTAAAAAAAAAATAGCGAGGCTCGCGAAGCCCTCGGCGCCACTGGGAATTTGCACGCTTCGTTACTTTCCAATTTGATTTGGACCACGCGAGCGAAGTCAAGAGATTTGAGCCTTGTGCGATACGTCATTGTCTGTGTACACGTAAGTGTGTACCCAGGAAGCTCGCACAGTGATGGTTTTATAATCGAAAAAGCTACGAAAGAAAAAATTTATCAACGTCCTTGACAGCTTTCTAGCATGCAAACAATGAGTTTTCGAATTTAGAAGAAATTTGTTCAATTCGAAAAATTAACGAGTTTCAATAGCGAGTTTCTTTTAGAGTTATCAGATCGAAAGGGCGCTTTGTCGCGCGCTCGGAAGAAAAGGAATTGGAGGAAGGAAAAAAGGAAAACGAGAACCTATGTCGATAGTGTTATACCAGGAGCACTCTTTGCTTTTCACTTCCGAGCAACACACTTTGCCCTTTAGCCAACCATCGGCCAACACCTTGAACTCTGCTTTCGAAGAAAAAGCCGAGAGCTTTTGACTGTTTATTGAGAAAAGTTCAACGTAAGGATATCAGAGAAATTTTTAGCGTAAATTGCAGTGAGAATATATACGTATATATCTATAGTAAAAGTATATGCCTATTCCTTTTTGCATTTCGTGTAAAGTACACCTCTTTAAACCAGCTTTTGAGAAAAAATTCTGGCGACATAAATTTCCCCATTCGTATAAATAAATAGCAAAAGTATAAAGTGAGAAAACGAGACGAAAAAACGTTCGCGAGATTTCCGGACCTGTAAGTTTGTTGAAAACATTATATATATATTTTCCTTTCAATGAACGGCGAGGTCTTCGCTCTATGTGTATTGTGCAGGAATAAGGAGCAAGCAGACTAAAAGGACTCGCTGCGACCCCGTCCACGGGTCGCCTAACGGATCGCATATCCGATAACCGTTCTCCGTCGGATGAGAATAACGCGCGCAGTTCGATCATCTCAAGCAGGAACGTTCTCCTACGACGAATTAAAGGCAAAAGGAGAGGAGAAATACGTAGGTAAACTCCGTATAGAAAAATAGAAGCTCAGGAAAAGAGGATGAAGGGAAACGATGCAAATTTTCTACGGAATTTAATAACAATAATGAAATACTGCACAATATAGATATTTGCGATGTAATGTCCTTACCAGGAGCTGATAAGAAAACTCTTGGTATAAGGTACAATTTTTACCATATAATTTATAATTTTTTACTATATATTTTGCGAGTATTATTAAAAAATTTACTGATGTAATAATAATAATAATACTAAAACACTGCACGATATAGTTATTTGCGATATAATGTCCTTACACGAACTGATAAGAAAGTCCTCGGTATAAAGTAGGCAATCTAGCATGTAATTTATAATTTTTTTACTGATATAAGTTTTCATTTATTTGTTTTATAGATTTTCACAAGTAAAGTCTCTGATAAACTCAGTGCTCATCCTTATTCAAATCGTTAGATTTTATCAGATATCTCATTAGAACCTGATTCAAATAATAAGGTATCTTGTCGGGATATCTGATCACAGGCAGACGTCAATTTCCAGTCGGGTATGAAATGTGTCAAAGAGAAGAAGCCAGCCGACTTGAAATATCTTTCAGTATGACGGCGCGACGAATGTCAACTTGCTCGCGCAAAAGGCAAGTCATTCTCTTGTTCGCGAATGAACAAAGAAAAAGGATCCGTTTCTTTCATTCTCAATTTCTCTCGGCTCCCGTATAGCGCCTCTTCAATTCCTTCTACGTTCATTTAGTTTACATACCGGGTCCCTCGAAACCGTTGGAACTCGTCGTAGAAACGAACGAATCGACCGGAGCAGCTCACGCTGCGCTTACACAAGTTATTTGTTTAGAGACGGAAACTCACTTGGCGAAGCATCTCGACGTTTTCATAGAACCTCGACGA
This sequence comes from Cremastinae sp. B BG-2022a, assembly GCA_030522605.1. Taxonomy (NCBI): domain Eukaryota; kingdom Metazoa; phylum Arthropoda; class Insecta; order Hymenoptera; family Ichneumonidae; species Cremastinae sp. B BG-2022a. The sequence goes on from JAPYYX010003173.1 coordinate 11,492, forward strand.
TCGAGCGACTCGATAGGACCGTACGCACACATCCGCCTATAGCGGCGAATGTTCAAAAGCCCCTTTTGTGTACATTTTACTCAGATCCGTCTTTGTATCATCTCATTTCTTCATCTGACGACTCATTTGTTCAATTTTAATGACAATATAGCTCGTCTCAGAAAATGAAATTTGCTTAGTTTCAGGGGTTTTTTATGTTATAGACGAAAAAGGAACGAACATATATTCCTTGATGAAATTAGAAATTCTCTGAATTTCAGTTTTTGAAATGTTTACTTTGTCTATCAGCAAGAGATTTTTAATAACCCTTATGCGTTTTCTTTTCTTCCCTGCACCAGAAACGAGAGAGCCAAGTGGAAAGATTCAGGAAGAGAAGAGCAATTAGCGCGTCACAATCAATTTGGAAGTATCTCGCTATCGCGCCCCGGAGCACTTGCGTACTCTCGAGCGATAGAACTTTTGGCCACTTTACGTAATTACCCTGCCACTCGCTCCCCCTTTTTCTCCCCATATCTGTTGCCTTCTCTCTCTCTTTCTCTCTCTCTCTCTATAAAATTCTTTTTTGGCTTTTAGTTCGACTTTCCTAGCAAATCTCATCTGTCAACCTGCTCGCTATTATTAATCACGGATACGATCTTCGAAAAAAGAAAAACAGCAGGGAATTATCGCACGAATGGAGTGATGACCTCATAAATTCACTGATCAATCTTCGATAGCGTTTAACTATTCAGTGATTAATCCGTCGACATCGTGAACCACAAATTAGTGGATAAAACTTTATATTCTGTTTGATCAATTTTAACCAACCAGCTCTCAACTTTCGGGAAAATCGATAAGCGAATGTAGGTATGTCCCGAAACTGATTGTGAGTCGTATACGCATTATTTATTCTCCTTTTATTATGCACTCTCGGCGTGAAAAATATGAAGAAAATGAATCAAAAACAAAACTAATGCAAAAAATGGTGGAATTAAAAAATATTCCTTTTGCATACGGAGTACTTTTATTATTTTCCGCTTGCAGTTTTTGATGTCTGGTGACGCTTTTCTCGTAAAAATTTTCCCTGAATTATTCGCGTGAGATTAACGTATGAATTCTTTTGATACTGCGTCAGAGTATGAATATGAACGAACTTTGTTCCGTTTGCGTGGGAAAAAGGTACATTTAAAAAAATATGAAAATAAAGGAAAGGAACGAAAAACTGCGAAATACAAAAAAAGGCGGAACATATCTTTTCTTCATTGTAATACGAGCATGATCGCGATAACCAGAGTGACGACAGCCAGCAATTTCCTCGTGTTCAATGCGAGTTCATGTGCGTAATACTTTGCGATTTTTCCTGGACATGCTGGAACGTGACCGAGTAACGTCACACATTTTTCTTCCGTGCTTGCACCATTCAATGCAGGAATGTAAAACGAGAGGCGATCGGAAAAATGCTTCGTCAACGTTCCGATGTCACCGAGAGCGCGACACGCATGCAAAGACTTTTCTTCTATCAAATAATTCACATACGCCCGAGTGACGTTGAAAAAATTCGGGAATTCGGACTTTTTAAAAATTAAATACCACGATTAGATCCAAAGGCATTTTTCATTTCATTTTTTTTCACTTGTCAGCTGTTGAAAATAAAAGCGCATCATTCGGCCGAGTTCCGCCAAAATATCTAAAATTCTATAAAAATGGAATTTTTATGAGGAAAATTGCTCGACGACTTTTCTCCCGAGCAATATCTGGAAATACGGGTGAACGCTTCGAAACAAGGTCTCGGGTAAGTAATCATTTTGGAAAAGCCTCGAGAGGAGAGTCACGCTCGTAGAATATGTTCCACTTGTAACGCGACTGAATTATTACAAGTGCATTGTCGCGTGTGGGTGGCTCTATGTTTACCACCGGGGAATTATTGAGCTTTCGTTGCCGTGCGTCAGAAAAAAAGCTCAGCCAGGGAGAAAAGGCAGTGAGGTAAAAAAAAACCAGCGCACCACCAAGTCCCGATAAATAACCGAGGGATTATTATCGTCAAAAAGTGTGCTCGCGAGCGGAATAATCTTAAGCCGAAAAAAAGAGAATCCAACGATGGAATATTTTCCATTAAAAATTTTTCTCCATTGTCCTGTCAGGAATAATTTAGACTGGACGGGTTCGGAGCGGATTTCGCATGACGTTCGTAATAGTCGGAAAGACTAATGGCTCAGCGCCGATCGATTAAAATACTCCGTTACGCGAATATGCGAGCCCGTCCAAAATAGAAGCGAGCACAAGACTGGCATCAATGATATCTACTGAGATGAAAAATATGCCACTGAATTTATCCTGCCTCGTCAAAAAGAAGACGGTGAATTATTTTACTCGACTCCGCGTCCTTCCTCTGCCCAATTATCTGAATTTTCCTCTGTTCGAATCATCTCTTCGGTCTATAAAAAATGTACGCTGATTATGCCATTCTCCCAATATTTCCTATTCAAAAATTCACGAGCTTCAATCAAGTAGGAAAAGATAGTAATCAAATCGCGAATCACGAAGGCGCATTCAAAATTGAGAATCAGAATTCACTGTCAAACTTTTGAAGTTGATCTGAATTTCATTCGGAATTGGCTGGATAAAATTTTCACGTCATATTTTTTTAAGTGAGCGTGTAACGGAATTTGAAAAGCAAACTGCTATTTGCGGACGTAATCATTTTATACAGAGGACACGTGTGTCGTATTGAATTTCAATGGCATATGTATACGTAGATACCCGGATGAGGACGCTCAATGGTTTGTCTCTGAAAAGTCGCAGCTTGCAACGATCCTGAGTGGTTTTCGATTGCAGACGACCACGCTAATAGCTTTCATGTCCCCAAAACGAAAGGGACCCAAGTCATTTACATCAACGATCGATCATCGTTGCTGAAGAGGCTCGTTTTGAGGATTCCGCTTTTCTCTCTCTCTCTCTCTCTCTCTCTCTCTATCTCTCTCTCTCTATTTACACCGAATACCGTATTCGTGAAATTCTCATTTTAGCCACTCGCCGTTTTGCGGCTGGGACTAGAGGTCAAAAATATCTCCCATATATCCATAGCAAATACACACCACGGACGGCGTTTGACTTTTTCATTTTTGCGCAATTTTATACATATTCTGAACCCACATTTACGTATGTACGTCTATGCTCTAAAATTATCGAGGTCGGGATTTTCGACATCGTTCGCAAGATTCGAACAGTGTCGATCAATGAGAAGCTAATTAGTTCTTGTAGAAGGGTGACGCTCGGATCTGCGAAGAGAAACGAGCTGAAAGGGAGATGGACACTTCGCAGGATTAGTCTTGTCGTCACGTCGATGTCTGCACGGTTAATCTTGTAACGTTGATTTTATACATCTCGACGGAAGTCCTCGAGACACTCAGCATTAAATACCGATCGGGTGAACCGTCGGGAAAGTCAACGTTTTTTTATCGATTTTTAGACTCGAAGTTCTTTATTTCATTCCTTGCGCACCAATTAATTTGGATTATGCAAAATTGAGGATTCAACGTTTTTGCTGTTGAATTCGGAGCAAGAATAAATGAATGAAAAAAGGATGGAATTACTGGGAACGGACGTTTCCCTCGAAATCAGAGATGCATAATAATATCTCGACCTCTGTGGTTAAACTAGCGTAACTAGCGATCCTGCCATATCTCTTGTCCACCGAGCACTTTTCGTTCGTTCATAATTGAGAGACTCCCGTCCGACCTGATTAAAATCAACCTGATGTCATGAATATACGATAATACGGAACAGTCGTGTGTTTATATTGTCCTTTTCTTTTACTCTGACACTGTATAATTTAGTTTTAATGGACTTACGGTAGTTTGATCGTATTTATAGAGTCCATTTTTCCAGACAATCTCCCCTCTCTTTAACAAAAAATAATCAAATCCATGTCTAAAAAATTTTATCAACTACGTATCTTTCGTATAAAAAAATATCTCGAGCAAAATTCAATTACCTCACAATTGCTTTCTTGAAATGCGAACTTTAAGATGAGAAATGAATGAATTACTTTGGAATGACATACATAGGAAACAGATGGTCACATTTGGTACTTATTCGTGTTGCTTTTTAAATGTGAAAAATGATCAGAAGAGAAATGCGCCAAAGATGCCACTCTCTCTCTTACATATATATGGTATGCCTTGGCAAAGTGCCATATCATCGCGCTCGTTGAGGAAAGAGAGAGAGAGAGAGAGATGCTTTCACAATCATTGCTAATACTTGGCGAACATAGTATCTAAGCTCGACAAAACTTGCAAAAGCCACAATATTCTCAACGAGATAAATTCACAATTACGCTTATTTCGTCAGCTATAAAAAAACATTTGACCGAAAGTTTTTCTATTTTACCACGTTTCCATTTTTTTGGTAACTTTCCTAGCATCGAGCGTGAGGATTGACTCTAAAATTCGAGAAACTGTTCTACACTTTTTACGGAAAATTATTCAAATTGGATATTGTGAATGTGCGTCAACAATAGAAAATAACTTTACCAGAGACCTGGAAACATTTTTCGTAAATATTCATTAATTCTTGTCAAAATTTCTTTAAGGGGTTTCGGTACAGTTGTCATGAAACTCAAGAAATTAACACGTAAAACAGATAGGAAATCAAAAAATGATCAGAATTGAATAAAAAATGAAAACAATGTTCGCTATTATTGAATAAATGGATATAAATTCCCAAAAAATATTCGTCTACGTAGATATTGA